>JAZGTI010017784.1:0-12005 GCA_036877585.1 Botia kubotai | reverse complement strand
GGTTCAACACTTTGTGTATCATTTTGAATGGTTTTAGATTATGTAGAGGAGAGAAATGAGTTCTATCTCCTGGCAGCCATTTTAAATCATGTTTGTTATCTCTAGATTATAGCAGCAGCTGATTGGTTGATCTGTCCACTGTCAGTTACTCTGAGTCTGTGATAAATGTCCTTCTAAATTACTGAGCGCATTATGGTCGTACAAATCGAACGATTCCATTTATAGTTAATATTCATGAGAACATTTTCTTGTGGAAAACATTCAGTCTGGCCGCGTTCCTCCAGTGCTCTGTTTTACATCTCGCATACAGTCATCTATCGAACGGTCCAAAACATTTACAGTAGAAGCCATTTGGCAGCACCTCAGTTCCTATGATGTGGTGCTTCATTTTAAATGCTGGGTAAACAATTATGATAAGTGACATGAGGTCTCATGTGTAGAATGAATTGTTAAGCCTCTCGTAATCCGTCCGAGTGGATCTTACTGTAGATGTATTGCTCTATTATGGTAAATATTTTGGTAACGCTCAGATCACAGAGCGGTTAAGAGCCTTCCAGTGATTTACTGGCTTCATATCAGCCGTGCTGGAGATACAAAACCATGTGGATGTTCTTGATCAGGGGTTCTCGACTGGTGATCAGCAGGTCTGTTCTGAACACTGTACATTTCAGACTGCAGCTGTGGCTCAACTCTGTATAACATGTCTGATGATAATTCTACCAGATCTCCTCACTGTTCGTGTTGCTGTTGATTCCAGATTTTTCCATATGTGCCCGTTGCTGGTTTTTCTCATTGGGAGCGCTGAAAAGGGCAGGAGAGAGTGAGACTGTGATTTATAGCCCTTGTGCCCTCATGTAGCAGACAGTGTCAGCTATCCTTTGGCAGTAAAAAAAGAGGGTCATAAATTTCAGAAGACAGTGCAGGTTTACGTGAAGGACAGCCCTCTTCTCTGTATATATGTGTCGTGACCTGCTGTTTGACAGGTAAGGGCTATCCTGCCAAAATGTGTGTGTGTGTGTGTTTATATACACACCTGGCACACATTTTTCTCTTTGTTTGAAACAGGACCGTGTCACACGCCCTGCGCTCATTCCCCTGTTCTCGCACCTGAAAATGTACAGATGTCGTAACATGCTTTGAGAGAAGCTGTGGTTTATGGGACAGGTGTCATGACCTGACCGTCCGGATATGGTTAGTTAAAGATGTGTCAAGCCTGTCGAACTGAACAGCACACCTGTAATTTACACCTTCTTTCCAGACTCTGTGAAATATGTTCTGCTCATCTTCAGCTACTGTATGTGTGCTGCAAGACCCAATAACCAGACACCTAGCAACCACACAAATCCCCCTAGCAACAACCACTTAGATGCCTTATAAACCACAGAGCGACAACCACTCAGACCTCCAGCAACCACTTAAACTCCATAGCAACAACATCAACAACAATTTTTAAGAAACACACACAAACCCTTGTGCATTTGGCAGACGCTTTTATCCAAAGCGACTTACAGTTCATTCAAGTTATGCATTGTGTCAGTACATGTGCTCTATGGGAATCAAACCTACAACCTTTGCGTTGCTAGCACAATGCTCTACCCACTGAGTTAGAGGAAAACATTTTCTTCTGGACTGTAAAAGTATTTTTTTTCTGTTATTCTTACTGCTTTAAAACCACAATTAACAAATATAATTAATTTTATATATATATATATATATATATATATTATGTAATTAATATAGAATCTCATTCTTTAAATTTTCTGATTTTTTTTGGTCACTTTAATTTTAATTTCTATGACAGTGGTAGCTTATACCAAGTTAGCACAGTTTTATTGTAGTGACTATAACTACAAGGAAATTTGCTTGGAAAATGGATGGCATGGTCTGTATTTTCCTCCAGCTCTGTGTGTTGCTGTCTGCTCACAGATCACCTGATCTGCCCTCTGCACCTCTCTGCCTTCTGCCTGCATCAGAGCCTCTATCATCACCCGTCAGAGTCAGGCACCAGACGCCCCCCTGAGCCGCCATGCCTGACTTCTCAACAGTCTCTTCTCTGCTTCACTCACTCATGTTAGTTTCCTGTGGCTCTCTAAGCTCTCTCTGAGGTCTGATCCTCGGCCTTGCTCGTCGCTCAATAAGTGAGGAGACCCTGACCTAAACTGGGACAGCCGCCCATATGGAAACATTCGACTAATGTAATGTTTTCACAGTGGAAAAAGCCTGTCGGTGTTTGTGGTTTCTTATCTAAAGCTTTGGCTGTCTCTGTTCTAAATCACAGGCTCCATGCTTTCCTTACCGATCTTTATCTATTACTGTATTAACTATCTTTCATTCCATGATTTAAATCTGGATTCCGCAGGGACGTGGAGATTTGCTTGCGGTTTCCCGATTTTCCGTGCAGCCTAAATCAGATGAGGTCATCTGTGGAGGTTCTTCTCCTGTGACAGCTCAGTGTCTGCATTGGGAGGTCCATGTCCTTCCGTCAGGAGATTGTAAGATCTGTTTGTAGATTTCCACTGGCCTGACCAGGTGTTTGTCCCAGGTGTGTTCACACAGGAATGTGTCTCCTGGGCGGTGGAGTAAAGACTCAATTCCAGTACATGTCCTCTCTGTTCTTCTCCTTTTCTCCCCCTTATCCATCTGTCCTCCCTCCACCATCACATCTCACTGTTCCCCAGCTCACTGCAGCTCATTCTGCTGCTGTGTAATTATTTGGTTTGTTGGGTGAGCAAAATTGAAGCCATACACCCAAAAGAGCAAAAAGCTGTATAATAATCAAAGCATTTAGAATGTTTTAGGACCAAACGTCCCCACAAGGATGGTAAAAGTCACACAGGATCGGTCAGCGGTCCCCACGAGAGAAATTGGTTATCAAACATACAAAATTATGCTTTTTTACAAAAATGTAAAAACGGTTTCTATGAGGGTTGGGTTTAGAGGTAGGGTGAGTGTAAGGGGATATAATAGTAATATAATATAAATGATAGATGGGGTGAGTATTAGAAGTGAATGAACTAATTCCACGTGCAAAACAGAAAGCTGTGAGTGTGTGAGATGGACGAGGGATGGGCGGTGTCTCTCTAAACTCTCCCCTGTAAGAACACACTAGATTTATGTATTGTTCTGCAGAACACGATCCTGTCCCTCACTGTTCATTTGTAATCCTGCTTTTCCTTTCACATATTCCCTGAAGTGGGACGCTCTTAAACAGAACCAGATTTACAGTTTTTTGCCCTGTATTTTGATCCTTTAACTCTCTTCCAGATGTTGTGTGCATGCGCTGCGTGTGTGTGTGTGTGTGAGTGAACAAGAACCAGAGATGCAGGGGTGTGGGGTATGTACCGCAGAGAGGAGATGATGCGAGCACCCATGCATGTCCCCTACCACGTTCAGCATGTGCAGCATGTGTCGTTTTCTTCATTAGCCTTCATGGCTTCATCTCTGGGGAGCTAAACTGCCACCTCCTCAACCTACACCCCCCCGCGCCCCACCTCCTCACCGTTTTCCTCTGCTATGGCCCTTTAAACATGCGGGGTCACCTCAGAAACCCCTCACATCAGCACTGACCCCTCCCGACACACACTCAAATGATCGATTGAGCTGCAGAAGAGCCCGTGTCGTGCGGTTTGAGGAGAGTGAGTGGTTTCATTAGTGTTCCTCTATAGAGTGCAGTCAGATATACTCCATAAATATTCACCTCAGGGGACGGCTGTCTCTGAAGGCATTTCTACAGAGCAGGAATTGGTGTGTGTGTGTGTGTGTGTATATTTAGATATGTATATATGAATGTTGGACATTGACACTTTCTCTGCACATTAGTTTGTCCTCGTTATTTCTGCCCAATGTTTCCATTAGGTAACAAAAATGTTAAAAACATTATTTTAAGAGTTCTGGGAACATCAAAACATTATTCACACATTTTTTAAATTCTGTAATGTTTTTAAATGTTACGCTAAATGCTTAAGAATAACGGTTTTGATATATGTTATATAACGTTAAAAACATTATACTAATGTTACTGCCAGAACGTGTCATTAGTGTCATTGTCTTTTGAAGGAAATTATCTGAGAGTGTAAAACAGACGAGTGATACAAAGCTGAACAAACACAAAATTACAACCTAGAGTTTATGTGACAGATTTTAATTCTAATTGTAATTATGCTCCCTAAAGACGACAGTTCAATTGCGAGTGATGGACGTTTTCTTACGTCGCTCTCTCGTTCTGTTTGCCTCTCTTTCCCAGTTGCTCCCTTAACCTCTTTCTCCTCTCACTTATTTGACAGGAGTCACTTAAAATTCAGGCCAATTAACTCATGACCTTCCATTTAGCTGTGAGAGAATGTGGGCGGGAGGGTGTCACTAAGCAGTGACAAGTGGACATCAGGTCTGGTAATGATCCCAACATGAATTATGAATGTAGGCTAGAGTCAGAGACCATAACAATGTCTTCCTGTACTGATGCTTCAGTGCCACAGAAACTGAGTTGGACGGGTTAAACCTAAAATTCAGAATCATTCTCAGTTGTTTTTAGCTGATCGTGGTTGATTCCTAAAGCTGAATTGTGTTTTTATTGTATGTTAAAATACTTTATATTACACCAGATAACACGCAGAGACAACTGTAAGTAATCAGTTTGTAGGTTCATTTCCTGCAAGAGTATAAACATTGGCTGTTTGGCACAATTAAGATGTTAAAAATGTTACACTGTTTGTTTGAGCATCCTTACCAGCCCTACACCGCAAACATGTCTCAACCGATGGGACTTCCTGTTTGTCTGTTTGTGGGAGAATGTGAGACTTTTCAGGAACACTGTTAGGAAACAATCATTATTTTTGTTTACAGGAACTACATGAGTTGGACACAGAAAGTATTCATAAGCTATAGATTTGGTCCCCATCAATCTGGAATATTCAGTTAAATCCTCGTAATGTACCACTAAAATGAACTGACTTAGGAACACCTGTATTAGAATACCTGCAGGATTTGGTTCTGTGTTTGCGGAGTGTAACCCATGAATCAGATTGAGAGGCATTGGTTTCACTCTGTATGGTAATTAGCGCATCATCTCATGTTTAACTGATGAGATTTGACTCCCCAGGCCGGCGGTTCGCTCTTAGGACCTTTAGTAGCCTGTGATATCACGGTGAGTTAGTATCTATCAAAAGCTACGCTTAAATGACATGACTAACCATAGAGGTTTATAATAGAACATTACATTATAGAGTCAGCCATTGATTCCAGCCGTAATAATTCTGATGATAATGGCGGTAATTACTATCAGAATTATCACTTAGAAGCATGAAATTGACCTCCAGAGATCAGCAGAGGTTCTGACTGAAGATTAGTCTCTAGATCCTCTTTATGTTTGCTAAGCTCATTAAATGTAAATATAGTGTGAGTATTCAGAGCCTACAATTCCCATAATTCCACAACACCAGGAAGTCATTTGTTTAGGCTACTTTAAGTCGTTGTTTTGGCCGCTGTTACACAGGAAGTACCTGTGGGGCTTTGAGCTTTTGAACCTGTTTGAACGGTTTGAACCTGTATTTTGGTTTTTGTACAAAGGAAAGATTCTGTTCTATTTCTGCTTGCAGTATGCACAGTAGATAAAAATGCCATGTTTATTAAGAACACTAACTTGACTTTTTTTCAAAGCCGTGGCCTTGTCATCGCTGACTCACGATACAGACTTCCCCCTCAAAGCAATCTGCTTTTGCATGAGCGGTCTCATCTGCTGCTTTGTTTGATGATCCAGCCTCATCTCCTTGAGCTGGTCTGCCTGAGAGCGGCTCTTATCTGCAGAAACCGCCTCTGAGCGCCACATAGCTCCACAGGTCAGAGCTGAAGGGATTTACACGGGTCTGACTCCTCTGGTTCTGCTCTATTTTTGCAGCATCATGCAGCCTGCAGGCACTGGCACACATATCATCTTTTAGATGAGAAAAAGCTTATTCAAGAATCAACAACATACTTATAATGAAAAACAAAGTCATGACTTGCTGTTACGAAACTTTCAGAAATAAATTGCATATCTTGTTTTGCTTGTTTAATGTTTTATGGAAAGCAGAGCTATAGCAGAGCTAGAGAGGAGAGAAAAATATTGTTTCAGAGTTAAAAATGAGCTTGGAAAAACTCTTGGGACTCTTGTTTCTCTTGGGACTTCTCTGATTAACCTGGACCGACTTCACACCCGAAAATAAATGCTTCTCAGCCCAGTCAATTAACTCATAATGCCTCATTAGGTATTCCAAATACATTATTAAAACAAACGCCTTCATTAGCAGAAGATCATGGTCAAAGGATTACGGTTTCATTTAGCTGAAGGCGTTTAGTGTTCGGCTGAAACATTAGTCATTAATTTTCAGACCTGCCAATCAAGTATTTAATTGGGGGTTTTCATTAGTTTGGTCAACAGGTTCTGCAAATTTAAACAGGAAAAATCTTTAGTTTTGTTAGCTGAAGGTAAAGTGTGCTCGAATCAGAGGCACACTGCACTCTCAAATTTAAAAATAGAATTCCTAAATTATAGTTTGTTGAAAAGAATATGCCAAACATGTACGCAAGATAGATTTGTGAAGTGTGCATCCATGCATACTTTTTGAGTAATACTGTGTCCCAACCGTTGTGCTTGTGAGTTTTTTTCCCCTTTGAAAACATTCATTCAGATTATTTTGGCTGATACAGCTCATTAGGTTTAATATGAAGCAGGTCTGTATATATGTTCCTGAACTGCTGTCTGTTTGTCTCTTTTTCTGAATTTGTCATTTTTGTGTTCTCCACCAGCCCACTGACGTTACGCAAGCGAGTCCCCTTTAATCTTCACCATGTGGGTAGAATGCTGACTAATTAGAATTGCTATGTAACACACAGATGCGTTGCATTCTGTCAGAGCTCTGGGGAGCCTGGTTCTGTATTTTCTCAGTGTCGTGCACACAGGTTTGGCAGTGGGAATGCTGTGGTCCGCCTCTTTCGTGCTCCTGTGTTTGGGATTGAATCTGAATACTCCTGTGGATCGGAACTGAACGTATGAAAAGTGACAGGGAAATCAGAAGACAGCCCGTCTGATGCACATCTGCAGGGTGATGCTGCCTGCGGGCTTTGCTTCTATCCAGTGTCAGCAGAAGCATCTCTGGATGTTGAGTATTTGTGTATGTTTTGAAAGATGAGGGTTGTGTTATGGACAATTCAGTGACGTTCAGCTCAGAGCTTTGGGCCAATCAGAACCTGACTTTGAGTTCATAATGTTGTCTGTAGAGGACGTTTGACTTCAGTGGATTAGTAATTTAATGTCTTGGTCTGTCTAAAAACATGTGCAGCTGAAACTCTTACTCTTTGTTATATAAATACAGAAAAACAATAGGGTTTTCTCTCCAGCATAATTATGAGGAAAGCCTGTATTGCTCTGTAGCTCATCTGGCTAACCATGGTGCTAGCAACACCAAGATTGTGGGTTTAAATCCTAGAAGCACAAATACTGATGAAGGAATTACGTAGGTCAGTCATTATACAGAATTCCACACAATAAATAACATGAGACAGAAATGAGACAATTGTTGATATGAAGGATGAGTATACAGACATAAATGTATATGGATAGAATAGATCAGACAGTTTATTCTTTCAGAAATGTTCCCATTGAAATTTTGTCGAAGATTTTTGTGTGCAGATTTTGGTATCTTGGCAGATCTGAGCACAGTTCATGACATTGTTCGGATGTGACTCTTCTGAAACCTGTATAGAGAAACGTGAGGCTACTGATCTCAGTTTCCTCTGTTTAATCTTATTACTCTCTAGATGAAACAATTGAGATATTAGGGAGATCTGAGTTGTCTTTGTCCTGTGGGCCATTTTCTTTCCACCCTGTATCTGAAAATATTCAAGACTTCCAGATGGTCATTTCTCTCTCATTTGCATATCTTCAGTTTATGAAGGGCTCCATACATTTTGGGCTGAAATATCTGCCCCTAACATATGTTTCCAGCCCTCCTAACCTCAGACTTCATGAGAGTGTGAAGCAGACAATCCCATGATGCATTGCTGTTAGATTCCACCTGCATTCTACAGCTTCTCCTAACAGAACATTGGACCTGTGTGTGATGTCATTCTGTGCTGCAGTAGTGAGGACAGAGTGCCAGAGCTCAGGGTCCAACTGTGGTTCTGTTCTGGTGCTGTTGAAAAGAAAACCTTGGAGAAGTGTGAAGTTTCTTACAGATGGAGAGGGAGAGAGCGAGAGAGAGAGAGAGAGAGAGAGAGAGAGAACAAAATCGTTGCAGAGATTGAATAGTAGACATTATCAGCTGAGAGGCAATGTGTGATGTGGCTTCCTTTTTCATATGTTCTTGGGTGATGTTGCTTTTTTGGTGTCTTGACTCTGCACATCCTTTCCTGGACAACATAATCGGCGAGAAAGAAGCTGATCTGAGACACAGAGGAGAGAACTGAGATAGAAATGATGAAGGTGAGAGAGAGTAAGAAACAGCGATGAGAGAGAGGGAGAGAGCGTAGGCAGTCAGAAGTGCTCAGGTGTTGGGATTAAGAGATCGTCTCGCTGCTGAGGAAACGCTTCTGTGTGCTGTGGATGTGCTAGAGGAGGGGCGCTCGAAATGATCTGCCGTCCACAAATAGCTCAACATGAAGAACTAATGGATTCCTGATCCGCTGTCAGAGATTGAATGTGCTGCAGAATCCAGGGAAGAAGGACACTTTGGGGTCTTCAGGCCCCCTAAATGATGGACAGGTGAGAAACGAATGCTGTTTTTCTCTAGCTTCACTGGATGGTAATGTCTTATTAGGGGTGCTTACTATTAGAAGTGCTCATGCTTAAAGATTTGAACAAGCTCCAATCCAAGAGTATGAAACTTTGGTGTGTAACTTGTCCTGCTTTTTTGTTTGTGATACAGACATGAATAAGACCTCAAATCGTGCAACATGTTGTGCCTTTATTTCACTGGAATGTTGTTGTAATGTATCTGGGGAAAAAATGTCACTTGCTTTCAAGAACATAAGAAGGCCAGCTAGCCCTAGCAACCACATAGCAACAGGCTTAGCACTCTGAACACCTACATTGCAATGACCTGACAGCTGCCCACGACCTCCAGGGTAATACTGGACAGTTTTGCACAGACAGGTAACACACACATTCTCTTCAAAATAATGTAGATAACAGGGAATGTTCTCAGAATGCTGGCTAATGCTCCCTAAAGGTTCTCTGAAATTGACTTTAGTAAACATTTTATGCATCATACATCAAAAACATTGTTCTTACGTTTTTAGTTAATACAACATCTAAAGAACTGGCTGCTTTGAACGTTCCTAGGAGATTCTAAATAACGTTTATTATGTACTGTTACTTACATTAGGAAAACGTTCATGCAACCTAAAACTGTCAGCTGGGTGGTTATATTTGTGACTCTGAGCTTTGATATAAATCCTTCAGGTCTTGTTTTGCGTTTATTTTCACGCGTGTATATGGCAGTGGAGATGTTTAATCAGTATGTATACTGCACTTCTGAGGAGATAACTGGGGAGGATGTTGCCTGTTTTCCAAGTCTGAGTTTAATGTTCTTCTAAGATCTATTAAAGGAAATCTCATTAACGCCTTTGCAAAATAACACATCCACTGAGTTTGATTCAAGCCAATTCAAGCAAAGCGTCCTGCTAATGTTCAGACAATTTCCCTGTTGACGTGCTTTTGGCTTTTAACATGAAGCGTCTTCATCTTCCTCTGGTCTCTCCAGAGCAGGTACGAGTGGCACGTTGCTTGTTTAACTAGGACAAGAGGGTTGAAATGAGAAGCAGAAGGTGGAGACGGCGCTTTCTGGGAAACTTCACCAGACTTTGTTGGCCAGCTCATTAGAAGTTGAGAAAACAAGGTTTCGGTCAGTCAGTGTGTGTCAGAAGTGTGTGTGGGAGAGAAAACTGTTTTTCCAGCATTAATGAGTGTCATAATAACCACCTCACTTTGCATTTCACACAACGTCTCAGAGTTCAGCCGTTTACATTGTCACAGCTCTGTGGTTATCACACACAACTTTACACACACGCACGCACTTAGCTGTATAAATGGGGTCGTTCCATAGACTTCTGTTGTTTCTATGCATTCGTGAATATTATAACCTTACCCTAACAAAACTTTGCATTTGTACAATAAAAAACGTATTATATTTTAGAATGTTTTTTTAATGAGGACGATCCAGAAAGCAGGCTTTCAGGTTTTACTTACTTTTGGGTACAAATCTGTCTCGAAAATATGGTTAAGTAGGTTCACACGCACACACACACACACACACACACACACACACAAACACAAACACTCATTAGTTACCCCTGAAAATATATCCAGGTGATGGTTTATCTCATTTCTGAGGTGCTCATTTTGTTGGCCTCCAAAACACTCAGTCTGATGATTTTATAGGCTCCACTGTAACTATATCTCCAGATTTGATCTCTATACAAACACACAATATTATTATTACTTCCAGCTATATTTCCACCAGCTCTTATCTGCCGGGGCGTTTATTATTTTTGCTTCGCTTTTTTTCTCACAGTAACCACTTCGCTCTGCTACACTGGACAGAAATTTGATCACGTTGCAAAAGAAGCTAAATATTTTCTTTGCTTTATCGAATAGCCGGTCTCAGGCACAACACTTGAGTCTCTCTCTTATAGCTAAGAGGCTGAGGGGGTATTTCTATATAATGTGAACTGATGTTTGTGCCAGGAGACCTTGGCTACTTTAAATGCCTGTGTAGAAGCCATTTCTCTTTCCTGACTTTATCTTTGAGCTTGAATAGATTTGCACAAGTTGACAGAGGTGTGAAACTTCAGCTTCAGAATGAACGACGCTGCCCTTAAGGTGATGCTACAGCTAAGTGAACAAACTGATGTTTTTCTGCTTCAGACACACTGTGGACATATTTTTAGTTTTAAAAGTACACACATTTATTGCAGCACATTTGTGTTGTAAGGGGAGCAGAGACTCTCTGGACAAAAATCATGTTTTAACATTTGACTTCTCAAGATGGCACTTCAGTTTATCAGCCTGGAGTGTACAGGCAGAGTGAGGGTCTAAATGAGGCTCTGAGCAGCCTCTGCACACGTGTGTTTGGTCAGGTGATGGTCGATACTCTTCCAAGATGAAAGAGTTTCTAACAGGCTGTGAGACCAGTGTTAGAATCAATTGACCCTCACTGCTGGTTCACAGCAGCTCTCAATATCTGCTCAGCCAGTAAATACACACACTTTTCACCCGATGCTACAGCTTGTAAATTCCACTCACACAATCATCTTCTGAAAGTGGATCGACTCATTTCCTTTGGTCGCTACTGTGCATGTAATTCCTGCATGTATGAAGACCTGTGTTACAATGTGGACTGTATTTGTAAGGTCGTCTGAAGTGAAAGCAGAGTGTTGGACTACAGACGATTTACATGTTGACAGTGATGTCAATACTTTTGAACAACAGCTTTATGTGACATTTGTATATACAGGTGCTGGTCATAGAATATCTTCAAAAAGTTGATGTCACTAATTTCATTCAAGAAGTGAAACTTGTATAATGTATTCATTCATTCCACACAGACTGATATATTTTAAGTGTTTATTTCTTTTAATTTTGATGAGTATAACTGACAACTAATGAAAACCCCAAATTCAGTATCTCAGAAAATTAGAATATTACTTAAGACCAATACAAAGAAAGGATTTTTAGAAATCTTGGCCAACTGAAAAGTATGAACATGAAAAGTTTGAGCATGTACAGCACTCAATACTTAGTTGGGGCTCCTTTTGCCTAATCTTTGTGAATCTCCCCCACACTTTTGAATGGGTTTTGTTTCACAATTCTCTCCAGCGTGCGGTTATCCCTATTGCTTCTACACTTTTTTCTACCACATCTTTTCCTTCCCTTCACCTCTCTATCAATGTGCTTGGACACAGAGCTCTGTGAACAGCCAGCCTCTTTTGCAATGACCTTTTGTGTCTTGCCCTCCTTGTGCAAGGTGTCA
>JAZGTI010017783.1:0-12006 GCA_036877585.1 Botia kubotai | reverse complement strand
AGGCCAGTCAAGTTCTTCCACACCAAACTCACTCATCCATGTCTTTATGGACCTTGCTTTGTGCACTGGTGCGCAGTCATGTTGGAACAGGAAGGAGCCATCCCCAAACTTTTCCCACAAAGTTGGGAGCATGGAATTGTCCAAAATCTCTTGGTATGCTGAAGCATTCAGAGTTCCTTTCACTGGAACTAAGCGGCCAAGCCCAGCTCCTGAAAAACAACCCCACACCATAATCCCCCCTCCACCAAACTTCACAGTTGGCACAATGCAGTCAGACAAGTCTCCTGGAAACCGCCAAACCCAGACTTGTCCATCAGATTTCCAGACGGAGAAGCGTGGTTCGTCATTCCAGAGAACGCGTCTCCACTGCTCTAGAGTCCAGTGACGGCGTGCTTTACACAACTGCATCCGACGCTTTGCATTGCACTTGGTAATGTATGGCTTGGATGCAGCTGTTCGGTCATGGAAACCCATTCCATGAAGCTCTCTACGCATTGTTCTTGAGCTAATCTGAAGGCCACATGAACTTTGGAGGTCTGTAGCGATTGACTCTGCAGAAAGTTGCCGACCTCTGCGCACTATGCGCCTCAGCATTCGCTGACCCCACTTTGTCATTTTATGTTGCCTACCACTTTGTGGCTGAGTTCATTCCCAACCGCTTCCACTTTGTTATAATACCACTGACAGTTGACTGTGGAATATTTAGTACCGAGAAAATTTCATGACTGGACTTGTTGCACAGGTGGCATCCTTTCACAGTACCACAAATGTTTGTAGAAGCAATCTGCATGCCTAGCTGCTTCATTTTATACACCTGTGGCCATGGAAGTGATTGGAACACCTGAATTCAATTATTTGGATGGGTGAGTGAATACTTTTGGCAATATAGTTAGTTTGGCTATATCTGAGCACCTGTAGGGCATGTCTTCAGCTTCTTTGTCTGAAGTAGATGTGAACAAGCATCCCTGAGACATGGCAACAAGACGCAGTGTCTTGTTCCCTTTTTCAGGGAAACGAGGTTACGTATGTAAACAAGAGTCTTTTGGGTGTGGTGTGACATCTGGTTTGACACTCTAGGAATGAAATACAAACTTTTCCAGGTTGAGTGGAGCAGCTGCCACATGGTTAGTGTTGAAGCACAATCTTCATATGCATAATGCAATAACACCCTACTCACTCACTGCTGGTGACACAGCCCAAACACAAGGCCCTATTAAATAAGCTTACTCTGGAAACACAGGAAGGTGTTTCGCATGGGAATTAAACACCAGTCTTCCGGGCTAGTGGTGGCCAGATTCAACTTTTGAGAGAGTTGGCTTAATGCAAATGATACCTTTGGCAGCTTGTTACCAAAAGAGTGGGAGACCCTCTGTAACCAGGGTGCCAGGCACACTCAACCCCGAGGACTCACAATTGAGGTGAACTAGTAGATATATGGCTTTGGCTACTTGAGCATTGTCCTTTGAATGAGAGCTGAGGACTTTTTATAGTGAAGGTGCTACTTAGCACACACCCTAACCATTGTATTCAGGACTAATTTCCTCTTTTGCCTTTCTAAGGTTTCTTAAAGGGAGCAGAGGACCCTTAATAGTGAAGGTGCTCTCTGTTTATATCCTACTGTTTATATCGCTACTCTGTTTATATCCCAGAGGACCATTATTCCAAGGGGAGCTATTAAGAACTAGCTGCCATCAAAACTACTGTCCTCTTTAACAAGCACCACATGGAGCAGGGGACCCTCTATAGTGAGGGTACTATTCCACACTTACCCTAGGGGGAGCTAGTGGACAGCTAGCTATTACCACTCAAAATTACTGTCCCTTAATGGAGCTCTGGGGGAGTGGGAGATCCTCTATAATGAAGGAGACTTAAAAATTCTGGCTGCAACATAAGGAAATATAAGGAAATCCCCACCAAGCACCCAAGGGGGTGTTAAAGCAATAATGTTCAGCAATAAAAGGCTGATCATCACACCATGGGCGACTCCACCCTTCTATGCGATTTTCTGAGCAAGAGAGCTTTTGGGGGGTCATTAAATGCCAACCACCCACCAAACCACACTGCAGTCCCAATCACTCGAAAATGGTCTTTGCCTGATCTTTGTGGACCTGGGATGGCTGTACTAGAAATGTTGAAGGTGGGGCTCAAACCCTGATCTCTCAGTCTAGGGATAGCATATAACTTGCCCACACCACAGGCCTGCCAAGAGCAAGCTCTAATAAGAAGCATCACAGCTCTCATCAAGGCTCAACCCAATGATCCGTTAGCTAAGGGAAGATCGCCAGTGCTAAACTATGACTCCTCAAGACAGCTATTCTCTACATTACTTAAACAGGGCCACCCACTACTGCTGATATCTGGAGCGGCAGCACAATCCTTGATGCGCTTATGTGATTGTAACAATGGGCTGATAAGCCCTTGTTTAACTATCAGAATAGGTGGAAAACTTTGACAAAGGCTACCGTAATAATCACTGGTCCAAAAACCCATGGCCTGCTGTGAGTGCTTGTGCGACTGCTCAGGACAGGAAAATAAGGAGGGAGTAACACAGGGCTCACCTGTCCCTATGGTCCTGCCTTCTCTGTCAAGCATTACATCGCTTCTGTGCTTTACTCTGTGAGGGAGGTTTCTTCCATGATCTCTCCACCTCAGCGTGAACATCAGGAAGGATGGGTGGACTCACAGGAGGTTGGTAGCCATGACCAGCCAGGAACCGCTTGTTGTGCCAGCTTCTCACACTGCTGGGGGATATCTAATCTCTGCACAGAGTGAGATATGACCTCAAACAACTCCTCTCATCTGGGGCAGGCAGGCTAAAGAGGCTTACCCACGCTCTCACCCTCCTTTACTACATCTTGCATCTCTTGGCTTACAGAGAGTTAGGAAACTGTACAAGAGATCAGAGGATGCAGATGAGTGCCTACTCCCCTTCTGAACACAATGCACCACACTCTTCCTAAGCGGTGGAGTGAGAAAGAATCATGCTGTTTTCGAGGTCCTTTGCTTAGTCCACCTGTGAACACCATAAAATAAGCTTTTGTCAAGCTTCATCAGTGGCGGGATCTAATCCATGAGGCATCCGCCCAGGCTGACCAAGGCAGACATTCAGACAGGAGCATAGCTTCTTTAGTGAGAAGCCCTCAAAATGTGTGCACAAAATAGGTACAACATAGAGTCCGTGAGTCACTAGACTCCTGTCACCTCTGAATTTCTTTGTCAGAGTCCAGAGAGTGGGAGTTTTGCTTGGCCTCTCATGGCTTAGTGGACAAGCAACTGGCCCTGTGATCCTCAAAATCCCAAAGCCCAGCTGGATTTTATCTTGTTTTGTCTTTTGGTTTTGTTTTGTGCTGTTTTGAGCAAATGTAGATACACAGTATAATAGAATAAACTTTCACTTAAAGGTAAAACTACTTGAACATTGCATAAATATACACATAAAATTGAAATAAAAAAAAATGACAATAATTTGAGTGGGCTGAGGGCAGATGAAGATTACTGAAGGTGTAGGAGCTCCAAATGGTAAGTATGGCTAACCAGTAAGTAGTCGGATGGCAACACACGGTGGTGGTTGACGAGACCAGACGATGAGTGATCATGAAGTATTTTTAGGTGGTAGTGATAAGGGGGTGCAGGGGGTTTTCCGAATTAAAATTCTGGTGACTTTGATCATGTGGGAGGAGTTGAGGAATCTACTGCTGAGGGTATGGTGGAATCCGCAACACATGCAGCATAATTCTGGTACATTTATTTTTAATAACTTGAAACATGCCTTCAGAGCAAAAGTAAAATCAAAGAGCGTGATGTCAGATGCCTGTGACTGTATGTTTTCATCTGTGTCTAGCTATGGAGCAGTCAAGAGCCATGACTCTTGACTGCCAGACATGAGCCCATGAGATGTGGTTGAGGCTCACCGTCTGGAACAGACTGCATTCTGGGCATGTGTGTTACACTACAGCTGCAAAATTGATTTGGACAGCTGCTCAACAGAGCCACATGTGTCCCAGGTTAACACTACAGAGGCCCATGTCAATCCTAACTCACACAGGAACAGAGAGCTACAGTGCTAACAGATACGGTACACTTCATTTTACCACTTGGCTTTGATGGGGAGAGAAGCAAATATGAATTATGCATGTTTCTATGTTACTAACTTCTAATGAATGTCTTTCATGCATTGTGGACAGTAGCATTTAAGTGACTACCTTTAAACTCTGATTTAACATTGTGAAAGGGATAGTTCAGCCAAAAAATCTGTCTGCCGTAGAACTTATAACAGTTAAATCTCTCACTCATTTAAAAATGTAAAATTTGCAGCCAAAGGTGATCTCAACACTTACTGAATCTCATGGGTTTCATGACAAAAATAAAGATGTTTACATTAAGGATGCTCTCCAAATTGGCCTAAATGGGGGGAGTTTTAAGGAAACTTGTAAGGAAAATATCATCGATCATGTCCAAAATAGCCCCCATACCTTTAAATGGTTCATTATTTGACAGGACAGCCATTTTGTAGTTGTGTCCAAAATTAAAGTGGACATATGAAGTGTACTTCTTATATCCAATAATGCACCATAATGTCCATTAACTCCTTAGGAGTGGAATATATTAATTAGTAATATAGGGAATAGTGAAAGAGGGTATGGGGGTTATTTCAGATGCAGCTATTTTTAAATTGTTTTTGTAATTCTGTGTGGTGATTATGAAAATGTATGTTGTACTATTGCAGTTTATTAAAGTTTGAACAATGATTAATAGATCAATGATGAAAAGATCTTACTTGGTGCTTCATAGTCTGAATCGGCTGGTTAGCTGTGTCTGGTTGTCTTAGCATCAGTATGAGGTTAGACTAAGTTGATGGAATGGCTGTTAACCAGGAAAGGAGATATAATTTGGGCTTTTTAACTTGTGATGTGTAAGCAGAGCGGAGAGAAGAGCAGTCACCCACAGCAAGCATTAGGTTCCACAAGTTCTCATGTTAGCCTGCGTCATGTTTACAGTGCCGTTGGATCAGTCCAGCTAAACAGACATATTCGTTACAAACGACTGCACCTATTTTTTAACACCCATTCAGAGATAGCGGACAAGATAACAGGGCACGTGAGGAAGCCACACGCTTGTCTAGCTAATTATAACATTTAAAAGGACAAAAGAGGACTGTCCCCTCAAGTGGAAGCCATGGTCGTAAACTCTAACTATGCAGTTAAAAGTAATAACTGAACAAATAATGGTGAAATGTAACCATTTTTATAGCATAAACCAAGGTTTATGCTATTCGTTTTGCAATAATATATATTTTTTCAATTTATTATTGACAAACTACTTTGGGAAAATAGTGGCAAAATAGAATTGGGACATTCCACAAATTGTTCTCAAACCTGCATACTCAAACAGTCACAGGCATACAGTCACAGGAACACAGGCATACATTTGTTATACGTTTCATATGTTTCATAGTTTTTATGTATATGCTTTTAAAAAGAAACAAAAACATTTGGAATTTATTGTTGTGTGTTGAATAATGTGTAATCATTGTGTAATTGATATTTTCTTATTCTGTATTATCACGTTTACTAATAATACGAGTACTGTACATGAACTTTGTACATATTGCAGCTGCTGCTTTTTACTATAAATGTCTGGTTGCACTTTATTATACAGTATGTAGTGTACTTACAGTTTACTTACTCAACTTACTCAAGAACTAGTGAGTGCTACTGTACATGGATTAAGGTTTGGTTTAGGGTAAGGTTCAAGGCTGGTATCTAGTTATTACATAGTAAGAAATTACTATAGTAAGTACGTAGTATGTACATATAGAGCAGGTATTTCAAATAAAGTATGACCGGATATCTACTGTATACCGGTGCTGAGGTTTGTGACTTGTGGATCTAAGTAATATAATCATGTAACAATATTGTTTTTCTTTCTTTGCATTTCTAGAAATTGTGAATATGAGTTTCATGTATACAGTACAGTGTCATAAATATTAACAATGCTATTTTTGCCAGAACATGTGATGTTTAAAAATTGCCTGCACTAAATTCAGCGAGATGATTGTGCCATTATGTCAGTAATTGAACTCGCTGTATTAAAATGCATGGGCAGTGATGCAGAAACGCAAGTAACGATTACATTCAAACACAGGCTTGGTTTCCTCAACACAACAGACTGTATTTTTGCATATCTCAGTGTGTTTGGCCAGCTACTCAGATGTTCATCTGTGTCTTTAATCAAGTTGACAGCTTACCTTTCTTTTGAAGAGATAACATTTATTATAGACGTGAGCTATACATATGGGCTAGGAGGGAGATTGCGCTGTATGCTCAACACCTTGTAATCACTGCTGTCTGGGTTTAAGTATGCTTCAGGATCTATTGACTTCATCTACAGTCAATAAATTATGCCCAGGTTGGCCCATTCAGGATCTGAATGCAGAATATGTGCGTAGTTAACTTTAAGAGAATCCAAAATACAAGAAACAAGAGCAATCCAAGGTAATCCAAAATCCAAAATTCAGGGAACATTCAACGAGCAACATTCAACAATCACAGACAAACTGAACAAAAGAACAGGGAACTTAAATAGTATGACTAATCAGTGGTGAACAGGTGATGGTGATTACAAACAAGAAGTGAAAACGGTGAAAACCAGAAATAGACAGAACACTTCAAAATAAGAGTCTGGACTCCTAACAGTATTACATTTCTTGCAGATAATAATTTGTTCTGGTATTGGTGTCATATCAGACATTAGAGGGATAATAACATTAGGGGAAGGCACAGTTTCTCCCCTAGCTTTGTGATAATATTTAAGTTAGTTGGTTCACATTTGCCTATGTGGAGCATATATGGAGTCACTGTATGTCAATATACTTATGCATAACCAGGGTTTTAACACATGCAAACTTCAATGTGATGGACAGATCAGTTGATTTATATGAACACTACATATTAGTATTGTAAACATAAGTAATGAACACTGTGTATTATGGTCAGTCATACCATTTATCTGTTTAAACTGCAACTATTTTTTTAAATTTTGTAATAAAATAATAGTTATAGTAAAAATATTATCGTTATTGTAATATAATATTCATGCAGATTATGGTAAATAAAGGATTTAATAAATTGTACAATCTGAATTTTGCAAGAAGAAATCACAGAAATGGTGGCAGTCTGTGTCACATTTGCTGCCACGTAAACCTGATGAGTCCAGTCCCACAGCTGGCCCTCCCTCTCATCCCTGATTGGACAAACCATTAGGATTAATGGATATTTATATTTAATTAAATTTGTTGCTTGCTGGAGAATAATGTATCATTTTAAGTTATTGAAACATATGTCAACCCTATCCTCTTACCCATAATTCAGTTTGACTCAAATGCGATGATCAAGTGTTATTACAGGCAAGTATATATATATATATATATATATATATATATGTAACGAAGACCCAGGGACAGATGGATCCATGTGCAGCTCTTTATTCAATAGAGTAATCCAAAAACAGGCAAAGGTCAAACACCGGCAAAAATCAAAACGGGTAAACAGGCAACTGTAACTCTGGCCTAATTAAGGGCTATAGAAATCTGTCATCTTGCATGGTAAATGTATTTTTGGGGGGTTCTTTTCTTTTCATTGCAGTGCTGTAATTTACTTTGAAGAGCTTATTTATTTTAATATTTTTTTTATTGAAAGTGTTTTGTTTTATCTTTAAAAGGGGAAAGGCCTACAGTTAAGGGAACAAAAAATTAAAACAAATCATTCTGAATACTTACCTTAATTGTGGTCTCCTGTCTTTCTTTAGCAATTACATCCTACCTCTATAGCCGATCTCCGGATTCCTGGATGGCAGGAGAGCCGAGATGAGTGAGCCCACTGAAGGACTTCAGGCCGCAGCGCAGCCGGCACAAACACCTGACCCTCCAGGCATCCCTCCGGAATGTCCCCCTCCCGGCTGGCCAGCCTCACCCGCCGCTCGATCCCCCAAGAAAGAGCCCCTACCACGGTTCCTTTTTTGAGAATCACTTCGGCCGGAGAACTCTTTCAGGGGGATTCAAACACGTGGGAGAGAGCGTCAGGCTTGACATTCTTGGACCCAGGCCAATACGAGAGAGAGAAATCGAAACGGCTTAAGAAGAGTGCCCATGCGTGAGCTCAACCTCTTGGCTGAACGGATGTATTCAAGGTTCTTGTGGTCCGTCCAGACCAAGAAGGGCTGCGCTGCTCCCTCCAACCAGTGACGCCACTCCTCCAGGACCACCTTGACCGCCAAGAGCTCCCGATTGCCGATGTTGTAATTCCGTTCCGCGGGACTCAGCTTGCGGGACAGGAAGGCGCAGGAACCTTTCCATCGGACTCAGACCTCTGAGACAAAAACGACTTAAATTTCGGAGGCGTCCACCTCCACAATGAACTGCCGCTCAGGATCTGGAAAACAAAGAACAGGAGCAGAGGTGAAGCGGGACTTAAGTTCACCAAAGGCCTCCTGAGCTTGTGAATTCCACCTGAACGGAACCTTGGTGGAGGTAAGGGCGGTGAGCGGAGCAGCGACCAAGCCAAAATTCCTGATGAAATTCCTGATTCCCGATAAAAATTGGCGAAAACCAGGAACCGCTGCAACGCCTTACGATAATCTGGAACGGACCATTCGGCCACGACCGGAATCTTGGAGGGATCAGGACGGATCCCCTGAGCTGAAACACTGTAACCCAGGAACGGAACAGACTCGGTGTGGAAAACGCACTTCTCCGCCTTGACGTGCAGCTGATTAGTGAGGAACTGCTGGAGAACCCTCCGGATGTTCTGGACGTGCACTTGGAGAGAGGGAGAAAAAATGAGAATGTCATCCAGGTACACGAACACAAACTTATCAACCATGTCCGCCAACACGTTGTTATTGAGGGCCTGGAAGACAGCTGGGGCGTTCGTAAGGCCGAACGGAAGGACCCGGTATTCACTCATCCCCCTTCCTGATGCAGATCAGATGGTAGGCATTGTGGAGGTTTAACTTAGTGAAGACCTTAGCCCCCTGCAATAACTCGAAGGCGGACGACATAAGCTGTAGGGGATACCGATTCCTGACGGTTATGTCGTTAAGCCCCCAATAGTCAATGCAGGGCCGCAGAGAGCCATCCTTCTGCTTAACAAAGAAGAAGCCCGCATCAGCTGGAGAAGAGGAAGGACGGATGAGTCCAGCCCTTAGTGACTTTTCGATGTACTTATCCATGGCCCCTCTCTCCAGACCAGACAGGGAGAACAGGCGCCCCCTAGGCGGAGAAGTCCCTGGGAGGAGATCTATTGGGCAGTCATAGTGCCGATGAGGTGGAAGAGACAAAAGAAGTACAGAGAAGCAAGCAGAAGTGAGTTTATTATGACACAAATGACAGTCAGAATCCTGACTGAGAAGGTGGACAGCCGAAGGGATGGGCAGCCAGGCACAGACAGGAGACCAAAGAGACGAGCTGGGGAGTGCCAAGGCGTTGATAAGAGGTGGTGGTGGCTGAGCAGGTGAGTAGCTGGGTTTTAGGTGAGAAGGGTGACAGATCTGGTGGATGACTAGTGGCAGCAGACAACAGTGATGACGGCAGTGGCGGGACCCTGGAAGGATGACGAGGCAGGGCAGGAGTGTGATCTGGCGACGGCCACGATGCGGAGACCAGACCCGGAGAAAGGCTGGAGAGCGATGATGAGAGCAGGCAGCGGCAGACTCTGGGACAAACAGCAACCACAAACAGAGACCGGTAACAGGTGGGCAGGGGCACTAAAAGACAAGACAAACACAAAACAAAAGGGCTGGAGCTTCGACAGGACAGGACAACAGAGACTAAACCAGTGTTTCCCAACCTTTTTGAGCCACGGCACATATTTTACATTAGAAAAATCACAAGGCACACCACCAAACAAAAATTATGCAAAATACTGCCCTCTAGTGGAAGGAATAATGTAATTGTTCTGCCAATCAGGTGAAATTGGATCATCTTCCACGGCACACCTGATGATTTCTAACGGCACACTTATGTTCCGCGGCACAGTGGTTGGGAAACACTGGACTAAAATAAACGCCAGACTGACTGAGCTAAGAATTTCCGAGGTGGAAACAGACGAGAAACTGCTGGCATGACTAGACTAAGACTAAGACTGATAAACTAAGCTAAGCTAATGCTAACTAGGACAAGAACAGATAAAGGCTTTAAATCAAAGAAGTTGGCAGGGTCAGGAAATGGGAATTAACCACGACAGTCTGATGAGGACAGAAAACACAAGGGAAATATAAAGGGGAGATAATTAGTGATCTGACAGGTGAGCGTGCTTATGAATGAAGTGACACAGCTGGGAAACCATGAGGGGAAGGGGTTGACACGGACACTGGAGCACATGGCGAGCTGTCACACAACCGCATGCTGCGACAGAAAACAATACAAACACGGGTGATCAAACCGGCGTCCTGACAAATAAAGCAATCTTTCAAATTGCTTATTGGTCCAAATAGACAAAAAGGAAGAATTATATTGTGAGTTATACAACCTGTTACACAATGGTCAGGACAGGCAGCAAACAATCAACAACGAAGTCTAAAGCAAAAACAGTAGGTAGGCAGCAAACAATCACAAATGATAAACAATCCAATCGGCAACAGGTAATCAACACAGGGAAATGCTTTGAAACGTTTGACATGGCAAAACAAGACATTGCAATGAGTATGTGTAGGTCCGGGGTTTATATAGCCTGGTTAATGAGGATCGGGTGGCAAACATTGGACAGGTGGAACCCATTACGAGATTAGATAACTCAAGAGTGCAGTGAAGACCATCATCTTGGATGACATGAAACATAAACTTACAGGTCATAAAAAATTTCAATTATGCTATCCCCCTCCTCCTGTGAGAGATTTCTGGCCTCTGCCACAATGCCTAGGGTCACACCCTCCTCCATCAGCTGTAGGTGAAACAAAAAAAACTGATAATAGCTCTCAGTGACAAAATAACACTAACTTTCTTAAATGTTTACAAAACAAACAGGAACCCAGTGTGTCTGTAGCTTTCTCCTAACTTTACTTTAATGGGTGCAGAGCTACTAGGAGAGGTGTAGGTGTATCTTCAATGCAAGCAAATGTTATTTGGTGATGAACATTTATTGTGTTAAAAGGTGCTCCACCCATTCTATTTATCATTATTTACAGGCCACCAAAATACTTTTTTAAGTTGTTAAGCCCCTTCTTAAAAACAATTACAGACCAATGTCAAATCTCCATTTTATATGCAAGATAATTTAAAAGTTGTTTTCGATCAGATGAACAAATTCTTAAGCTGAATATACTTATTATATACTTACTAATTTCATTCTGGTTTAAGGCCACAGAGAGACAGCGCTAATAAAATAAATAAATTATATACGCTTAAATACTGATACAGGCAAAACAATTAGCGCTACTTCTGCTCGACCTCAATATTGCAGTTGACACTTTTGATCATAACATTCTTTATGGCAGGCTGGAAAACTGGGTCTGGCTATGTCCATTCATACTAAGAAGGGAGAGATTATTATATGAGTATATGTGACCATAAGTCTGAGTGGACATCCATGGCATGTGCAGTCCCACAATGCTCAACCTGTCTATACTCCCACTGAGCCAAATAATGAGAAGAAATGTCTTGGTTATGTACAGTACTGTGCAAAAGTTTTAGGCAGGTGTGAAAAAATGCTGTAAACAAAGAATGCTTTCAGAAATATAAATAATGATTGTTTATTTACAATTTACAAAATGCAAAGTGAGCGAACAAAGGAAAAATCTAAATCAAATCAATATTTGGTGTTACTACCTTTTGCCTTCAAACCAGCATCAATTCTTATAGGTACACTTGCACAAAGTCAGAGATTTTGTAGGATT
Source organism: Botia kubotai (assembly GCA_036877585.1). Lineage (NCBI taxonomy): Eukaryota > Metazoa > Chordata > Actinopteri > Cypriniformes > Botiidae > Botia > Botia kubotai. The sequence goes on along the minus strand of JAZGTI010017783.1, from coordinate 117 downwards.
ATAGTCAGGTGTATTGTCAACCAATTATACCAGACAGGTGCTAATGATCATCAATGTCACACGTAGGTTGAAACCCAGTCATGAACTGAAACAGAAACAGCTGTGTAGGAGGCTTAA
>JAZGTI010017782.1:0-12007 GCA_036877585.1 Botia kubotai | reverse complement strand
AGGCTACAATGCCTGTTCTGTTATGATGTGAGCAAAGCATTTATTTACAATGTTTTATACATAGTTACTTGTTCCCATTTCAATATTATCGTAGTAAACCACAATGAATTTTTGCTACATATCAGGAAAATACTTCATCTGTTTTATGCAAAGTACTTTGTGATAAACCAGATCAAAGGAAACAATGAGATTTCTGTCCTTGTGCCGTTATATTACCATAGCAACAAAACTCCCAGTCAGGTGTGTTAGAATAACACTGGTTTTATTAACCAATTCATATTTAGGTAAATATGACCTAAGGGCTTCAGGAGAAGGAAGTGCAAGCAAGGTCATGTGGAATATTCCTGTAAGCAAATTTTATCATTTAAAAATGCAAAGTGAAGAGGAAGAGGAAGGAGGAGTGAAAAGTGACAGGGGTTAACTAATTAGCAACTGAGTGCTAAAATATTCTCATAATCCAATATGACATTAACAATCATACTTGTTTCCTTTTAGGCTGTGTTGACAGTCTCACTAATGGCCTAGACTGTTCGTCAGCTGTATCTAAACAATGCCTACTATGTTCTGAAGCCTTCTGCTGGATCAACAGGTTCCAGACAGAGTGTTTGGTCAGGAGCCCTATTCACAGTGTAACAACAAAACCATATAGTCTGTTCAAGGACCAGTTCAGGCTTTTCAATTTACTAAAATATTTACAAAAAAGTTGTTGATTATAACCTTGAAACCCCCAAACCAGATAACAAGCCTAATTTAGGCTAAATCTAATCTAGGCAATCTATTACCCATTGTAATATTCTTGTTTATTGTGTAATGATTCATAATTATTTATAGAAAATAGCTACAATCACACAAATCAGGATTTTGATTCAACTTGAATCAAAAACTTTCATAAATTAAACAGAAAATACAACTACATAATATTTTGTTTGATCTCCTCAGGTAGATAAACAACATTTTCTTAAGATTAAGTACCTTCTCAATCTTAAGAAATTGACCCAGTAATACAGACCCAGTCTGTTTGTGTAGTCTGTTAGTGACATAACCTACACTAAATACTTTTAAATGGTGTTAGCATTATGAAATATACATCAACAACAACAAATAATTAAAACCAAAAATCATAGGCAGAGAGAAATAATCTTCCCAACCAAATACATACACTTTCTTGACAGTTTGCTTAGTCTGTTAGAACATTTGTCTTTTAGGAAATAATTCTCACATGAAAAATATGAGATTCATTCTTAGTGATTTGTTTCTCTATAATAATTTAAAGACAGAGAGAGAGAACATTTTAGAGAAAACATCAGGTACCTGCGCCCAGTGGTTCTTAAACACGATCATGCATGTCTCAGGGTCCACACCCTTCAGGACCAGAGTCTGGCCACCTTGATTCCCATTGGCAACCATGAATGCCATTGTTGCACCCTCACAGCAGGACTAAACCATAATGTTCAGGTTGACAGGGGGAGTTGACGCCAAATGTGGATAAGGGCACCGTACCTTTAGATGCTGAAGACCTGCAGATGATTAAACACGGAAGAGACCAATCAAAAGCTCTTCAAATACCTTCTGTATATCATTTCTCACCAGCTAAACTGAGACTTCCTGTAAGAAGCTACACTGCACAACCAAACATTGAAAGTAACATAGCATTGCATTAGAAAGATTTCAAGGGAGATCCACCAGTACGTTTAAGCGATTTCTCCCTTATAAGCAATAAGGTCAGGTGTAATGTCAGAAGGACTCAGCATCCATTGCTCACAGCAAGATGCTAATTACCAGCATGTAGATGTGAGCTTTGTGTATAATATTCAGTGTTATGGAATTTCATATGTTACTTCTTATGTAACTTTACAGTTCATGAAAACTAATGCATCATTACTGCAAAGCTTGAGCTTTCTATGCTGAGCTATTTTTAATCAAATGAATAAACAGAAACATAGCCAGAGGCATTTAGATTATAGCTCTTTGCTTCAACCAAATACCAAATTATTATGGATGGATACAAAGAAGCTCTTTATCTAAAGTCCGAAAATATGTGTGGGGAGAATTATCAATGGTTTCTATGTGTGTGAGTGTGTTTTCTATAAAATGAGCAACAGCATAAACAATAGCATTCTCCCCAAACCATGTGGTCTGGTGTCTCATCTTTATTTGCATGCTAAGATAAAGCAGATCTGATGATGGCACACACTCAGAGAAGGAAATAGAGTGTAATGTTTTTCCTCTGTTAAAAGACTGTCTCCTGTCCCACATTAATATGCAAAGTGGCTATAAGTGAGGCTTTGGTAAGCTGAACTTTGTTAAAATTGTGGTGCTATAAAACCACTCTGATCTCTGTTTGCTTTAAATTCCAGATCAGGCAGCCCTAGCAACACTAGCTCAAAAAATGGTTTTTTGGATTCTGTTTGGATGACCAATAAAAGATGAGGGGAGTGTGTGGGGAAACCTGTCTAAAAAAATCATTATAATACATCTGCATATACTACTCTGGAAATGATAAACCTAATTAAACTGTGATTCTTTGCTGCGAGGTAAAGACTTGTGATGATACATATCCATTTCTTTCACAAACATCTAATACTGTCTCCCTTAAAAACATTACCCTAAAGGGGTGCCTCACACAACACACACAGCTGCAAACGTCCAATGTAAAGTTTCACATAGTATTAATCAGCCAATCAGTGATGATAAACAGCTACACATGCCTGAACTGAGAGCCAATCATCAGAGACAGCACCAACTGAAAGAAAAGACACTATTTTGGTTACACAGGCTGTCCACAGTCTGTACAGGAACCTGGAGGGCAAAAAGTCAAAGTCAGAATAAATTTTCACTTACTTCATACAGACATCTTCTGAGAGATGCTTCTGGAGACAGAGTATTTTTTGAGCTGAAGAACATCAGCATCTTCTGGAGGTTCAGGAACTCTTATGAGATACACAGAATTAGATCCAGTCAAAGGGAGCTCTGCGAAGATGACATCAGAGAAGGAACAATTTAGATGTGCTGGTTTAAGCCGTGTGAGTGATAAGGGGGAGAGGAGGCAAGGAAATTACTAGATGGATCCGAGCAGTGTGAAAGACATTGAAAACAGTACAGAAGAATAGGAATGAGAAAGAGGGAGATGAGGAGAGAAGGTGGAACTTGTCTATACTCAAAACCTTCAGAGTACTAATGAAATAAAGCTACTCTAAAATCATATTCTCTAAACAGACCATGTATGTGCTAGCCAAAACACTGCAATAAGTCACCAGCCCACCACGATACACACACACACAGCAAGCAAACATTGAATTGTAGTGCACCCAACAAAACATAATCAAGACTTCAATAAAGGACAATAGGACCTCTTTAAAACTATACGTTTGGAGACATTTCAAAGGTTTAAAATATAAAACTCAGTGCATCACTAGGACTAAATAAATAAATCTGCATTCCAAATCTTAATGCTTACAACCTGTCCACTCCACCAGCGACCAGACAACTTCCTTCACCAGACTGTGGCTTTGTCTGAAAGCTAAAAAATGCTGCCCGCACAGGCAGTATACAGAGATAGGAAAGAATCAGGTACTTGTACTTACAGCAAGAGAAAAGCATTGTAGATATCACTCGCTTTAATATGTCTTGAGCTCATTTGAGTTTGTTCTAGGTGATTTGGAACCAGTATGAAATCAGTTTCCTGTTCAGAAACACCCTCCTACAAACACACTGCCTGTGAAATCGTTGACAGACTAAGCAACAAACCCAAAGGCAGCCTGTGTGTTTACAGTATGCAGCTGACTAAAGAGATTACCAACATACCTCAGCTGTGCTCCAGTTCCTTACCAATGTTTTAGTGTATGTCCAGGAGAAGTGCTACTGTTAAGCATTTGAAGCTGAATTAGTGACTATTCAGATAACATTACACCACATGCCTGACATTTCCTATAAAAACTGACTACACAGAATCACATAGAGAGATATTGTTTAGAATGTTAAGTTTAATGTGGCTTATTTATTGCAATAAAGTTTTTCACTTCATTTTAACTCAACCTTTTTGACATAAAAGCCCCCTCTGACCACGTGACCCCAAAACACACAAAAACTCATTAAGTGTAAAGGTGGGACACAGAAACCCTCCAGAACAAACTGAGAAAACTACATTGAATTCTTGATCTTGTTCTATGTCCTGAATGAGATCAGATGAGATACTGTACTGTGACAAAAATGGGTTCTATAAAGATACTGTAAAAGATGGTCTTCCTGACTGAGCTATCTTAGTAATGATGACGTCAGAGAGTGAAGCCACTCAGGAAGCACGCTGCAACCGTGTTTACTTCAGATTAGCAGCAGTCATCCAATTAGGGTAATTTAGTTAATTACCTTCATTTTAGTCTTTAAAGTATTTTAAAAGTCCCTAAATTACTCCAAATCACAGAAAAAGGATATTTAAGCGAAAGACAGAATCTAAACAGTCTTACATTATAAATGAATATTATTACCAATCAATGAGATAATCATTCATCTACATTTCTGCCAGCTTAAACAAGCTTAATTTTATCTGATGAATCAAAGCCCATTATACCTTAATATATTTGTCTGTAAACACCCAGTGAGCAAAATGGAGGTGCTTAAGCAAGGAACCATAACTTTTGTCAGCTGTCTTCATCTTCAGTATCAATGCTTGTCAAGTCATAATAAATTTCTTAGATATTTACCTAACAGAACAATGCATGTCACTGAAGCATATTAATTTTAACTGTAAAAATGATGACACGTATACAAGGTTCTAGTTGAACAGCACTCAAGTTATTTTCAGAAAATGAACTTGCTATAGCAAGTTGCTATAGCAAGCTAGCTTTCAAATAATATGATTCCACCCTACTGTGCTCTTCAAAGTCACGCCTTCATCAAAACACATGAACACATAGAGGGTTTGACAGGCAAGCAGGACATTCTGTCATTGCAGACCAGACCAAAATAAGGTTAAGTATTTTAAGGTATTGTTTCTATTACGAAATTCAAATAAAGTGTAATTCTGCAAAACAGTCAAACAGAGATGTTCCTGTGAGTAGGACTGAGGTGGTGGACAAACTGCTGACTCTTTACACACTTCCCCACAGAGGATAATCTGGCTCAGATCAGAGGAAAAATGACTGGCACACTGTACGACTGGACCATGTTCTATAAACAAAGTAGAGCTGTATAAATATAACACATATTGCGTATGTATGTATAACACATACACATGTATGTGTATGTGTGCATCCTATATTTATCATACACACACACACACACAAACATGTAACACAGTAGGAGGAAAAACTATTACTTATTACTTTCCATGCCTGTGCCATGCCTTAATATATTAAAAACAACAAACCCTTATGTCCTGTGGAACGTGTAACATTTACTTCTCTGGCAGCTGCAGCTGCCTCAGTGCTTGTGTGACACATGCTATGAAACAGGTCTTCACGGTCCTGCTACACCACAACTGACAAAACAGGTTCCATGTGTTAGTAGCCACACCAAAATTCACAAGACCTCATGGGAGAAAAACACTTTTAAAGTTAAACAACTGACAAGGAGTAGAGCGTTCTTATTTTACATGTTCATCATTAAAGAGTAATGATACTGTCAGGGTCAGAATGTTTGTTCAGAGTCCCTTTGTGAATGACTCTTTTGAGATTGGGTTGAGTTTCATGGCCTGCAGGCCAAAGGGAGTGTCACACTGAAGGGAGAGGTTGCGTGAGACAGAAGCGAAGCAAGCCTGTCCCATCCCATCGCAGAGCTGTCATAACTGCTGGATGTTTTCTGCACGTCATCCATTAGTATTATCTCAACACATTCCACACCATTTGTCCAGCTGCCAGATCATAACCTCAGATCTCTCATAAAGAAACAAGGCTTAATTCAAAACAATAAAGTTCAATTATATTCTTTATACTATATTAAATTATATATGTTTATATACAACAGTTGAATTGTTTCAGTAAACTCACTGTAACTATGGGATAACACAAAGTAACTTTTTAAATAAATTTATTGGCTGCTTTTCTTCATTATTTGGTTTGAATCATCCATTTAAACACATTTATTAAATAAAATTGTAGTTTGCTAATGTTAGAAATGAATATATTGGAACAATTATATTTTTGTCTACAATAAAGACAAAAAACAATTAAGCAAAGCTCATGAGAAACATTTCTGTCAAGTGACTTCAAACTTTTGACTGGTATTGTATAAGCAAGGGACAAACTATTATGTATTATGTTAAAATTCATAATACAATTACCAGCCAACTGGTGAGTAACTGTTTTATTTACTTGCCAAATCCAGTTTTGGCAGTAATGGTTTTTGATCTCCTATAATATGCCTTTCATGACGGAAACACAAACATCCTTTTTCACACACACAGAACCCCAAAGCAAATCAAAGCAGACATGATTGCCATGATCAAACAGTGTCTGAAGACACATGGGAGGATTCTGGTGCCCATGGCGACCGGGTGACACAAGGGGTGTTATCGTGACAGAGGCTGCTGAAAAATTTAAAAGGGCATGCACAGAGGAGAAAACTACAAGCTCTATTTACAACCTCAACCACAGGAGCACAAAACCTGACCCTCTGCCTGCTAGATGTTTTAAAATTAATAAATTAAATGATTCTAAATTATCCTGTATGACAGTAAAACACAAAAACAGTATCCGCACTAATTAAAAACAAAGCAAACATATAAATGAATTGATGTGATACAACAGAAATGACCTAAGGGTTCAGTAGATAACTACAATCCTTATCACAATATTTTAACCTATGACATTACATGTAGGTCATTTAAAGCACCACCTGTATGCATGTGAGATGCAAATGTGTTTACATTATATCACCCGTTTCCTACCCAGAGTTCAAACAGAAGACCTAATCTGCATGGACAACAACACACCACCTGTTCCCATCACCTGATTGGTGGGATTTGTACAGGTCCAGAGGTAACATGGGACCAGTAACTATGGAGACATTAACATCCCCAGTGGAACTAAAATAACATTAGAAAGGACTGGAGAGGTAATGAGCCAGTTTACATAAAGCAAGGATGCACGCAAATATGGTTTGCATGCTTCCGTGCAAACACACCAACATGTTTACAATTATGCAGTTTGTGATCATCTACTGTTTTTAGAGTGTGAATGTGTTTTCAGACAGTTTATAAAGACAAAGCACACACACATTGAAAATCTATGGCATCAAAACAAAAAACACTAAACAAAGGCAATGCTTTCATATATTATAGAACTGCCTGTTACACTGAGATAAAACAAAACTATGGTGGCCCATTTAAGACAAACAAAGGAACAACAGTCTGATGTTTGCATTCTCTGATAAAGCGCACAATAATCACACCATTGTGTAAGAAACACAGGAAGCTTAAAGGTGAACTTAGTACTGCTAATTAAATAAGAAATACACAAAGAAATTAGCAGTACTTTTGAGAAATATGACAAATTAAATTTACTGAGATGAGGCACAGTAATAGCAGTGATTTAGAAATATCAGCTTTATTCTAAATGGTCTCTCCCTCATGGGTGCTGCCATTTGGAGATCACATGACAAACCGTGTCATGCTAGTAACAGAGTTACTAATATTAACCACAACAACAACAACTCATTTTAGCACTTCTTTCCAGAGCTTGAAGGAAAACAAATATAAAACTACATCTAAAAAATAAGCAAAACAAACAATAACAAACATAAAACTACAACAGCACAGTTTAGACTGATGGTATAGACCAGCATTTGTTACTCAAAATTTATCCAGAATTCACTGGAGTTTAAGTGGAAAAATAAACAATCCGAACAATCAGTACCTGCCGAAGCAAAAAAAAAACAAACCCATAGAACTTGCAGCTTCCTCATCTGATAACAAGGACAGTCGTCATGACATCAAGCATCACGATGGCCACAGCTATACCATAAAAGCGGTGTTTGAAGATTAAATAAAAACAAACTAAACAATCAAAGCAAGCGTGAATCACACAGGCGATAAATATCAGAATTGAGGCCACACCTCCTCCAAAACACATGAACATGGCACGTGAAGGTATGCAAATGCATTGTTTGACAGGCAAGTAGGACATCCTATTATAGACGTGACAATGCCGGCCAAAAAGACAGGTGACATTTCCCATGTAACTGAACTCGATCCTTAATGTTTATTATCGGGTTAAGACAGTTGATCTGTTAAGAGACACTGATCTGTTATGTAATTCCTCAATAACTCAATTTTGTTTATTTTTAACCCCCAAAAAGTTATGGATTGAAGCTTTAAAGCTATTGAATAATATTCAGGTATAGTTAAGATCATGTGTTTCCTTCTTTAGATCAATGGCTGCTTGTAGCTTTTTGTGATAGATGTTTGCCAGTCACTCAGTTGTCCTCAGTGGCAAAGTTAGATCTCAGTTATTGGTTACAGTTATTGATGCTTGCTGAGGCTACACATGACGTTAGGAGCCAGGGGTGTTTGTTTTAAACAGCATATTTTGTGTAAAACACAGCAATTACTTTGTCCTGTGGAATTTTTTTTTATTTACATATAAATATCTGCTATATGTTAAATAAAATACCTTTATAAGGCAGTACTTCATTAAAAATAAACAGCAAAACATCTCGCAGATTATGCAATTAATGTGTAAATGTATAAGCAGAACTGTATAACTCTATCGACATACATTGTCATACAACCCCCCATTTACGTACAACCACAATACGGTCAACCTACATAACTAATTGAATAAACAGATTCTATTGAATCAACCCAAACGGACGTTCATTAAATTAACCCTTTTTGTGTACTGCAAAAAATAAAAGGTCATATAGGTCAGGTTTCAAACAACAAAAGAAAGATCTTCTTAAGATGCACAAAGAAAACAACAAACAGATCTGAAATCCAGATCTAACAGACACGCAACAGTTTCCTCATGAATGGGTGGTATGTTTAATGTTCATTATCCATATGAGCAAAGAGTGGGGGGAGAGAATGTTTGCACAACACAGAGATCCCTTATCATATAGTTTGTCTCACAACGCAAGGGAGATGCATGCCAGATCAAATGCAAAGATGGGGGAGAGACCCAGAGAGAGAGAGAGAGAGAGTGAAGCAGACTGAGGAAGATAGAGAAAGAGAGCTCTTTTTGAAGTTGGAACACTCGTTTCATTCACATCGATACTTTTTCATGAAAGTATTCAGCAGCAGTCTCTGGTGATTCAGTCTGTATAAACAGCTTCATGAATAGAACATACTCCAGTATGAATAGAAGTATTACTTCAATTACATAATACTGAAGTAACACTCAGAATTGGGTGAAACTACTGGAATAAAAAACATGACAATCATAGTTTGTCATAGTCCATGCGTCCACAGCATTGCCTTGTGATAATAGCTGTAATGTCACAGCTATGCAGCCTTGAAGACTGGGATGTGTGCCTGTGCATTTACATAGCTGGCTACACGCACGAGGGCCAAATTTTTGAAAATGGCCTTACAAATATAGTAAACGTGACAAATCAACTTGTGAGGATATTTAAGATGGTCCTCAGTCACTAGTATAAAGTGCTTGTAAATTAGCCAAATCATGTTTGGCTTTAAATCTATTGATGTTCATAGGTTTATGTGAGGGTTAGTTTGTGTGTGTGTGTGTTTGTGTGTGTGTGTGCGTTAATCCCCAGCACAAGGCAAGGCTGAACCAGGCCGTGGCATGTCTTTCGCTTAGGTTGTTTCCCACATTGATTTTTGGATAACTTGTTTCAGATTAATACAGCTTTATATAGGAAGCAGAAAAAGTACAATTACGTCTGTCTTTAAAGCCCTTTCTACATCTGTGAACATAATGATAAATTAAGCTGTTCTTATCAGGTTTGACACAGGACAATCACATATAGTAAATCACTAATAAGCCTGCTGTTAATGTTCCTTTGCCAAAACAGATACAAGTAATGTGGTATCAAACAGTAGTGATTCTCCTTTTAAAAACCAGACATTCAACTTTATGCAGCTCAGTGGCTATAGGAATGTGTGAAGAACAAGCTTTGGAATGAAGCCTTTCAGAATTATGAAATCTAGATCTGAAAGACAGATTTTATAATTTTCTGTTTTACTATATCTATGAATGAAAAAGGAAGCGATTACAGAATACACGTCTTTATCTTACAGTCAAAAGCACCAAAAATTATTTTTATATGGAATTACTGGGACCAAGCAATTTACTTTTATGTTAACTTGCTACAAAACATACAGCCTGTCATGAAGCTACATGATTAGATCAAAAAGATGCAGGCAGCAACAAAACCTCCAGTGTAAGTTCTTTCACTCGCCATGAAGGGTAAACATCATTAGATACACAGAAATGTACAGTGTACAGTCTGTACAGAGTACAGTTCCCAGATCAGTCAACTTTAACTTTCAATTCTGTTTAGCTCTCTCCTCACTTCTGTAAACACAGTGTAGCAGGGTACACAGACACCAGTTTACAGATTCCAAAAGCCCTACCTTTTGACTTAAAGATCCTAACACGCACTGTACTACACCTCAAATGATAAACATGCATATAAGACATGGATCCTTTTGAAAGTGATCCCGAATTGGTAACATTATCCACAACCCAGTCTAAACAATTAAGATTTGATTACTCTGCTTTAACTAAATCTGCAAACTGTGCGTTCTGGTTTCAGTTCTTGACTGATAAATCTAAGTACCAAACAAACAATCTACTTTACATACGTCATGACACCAACAAACAAGAAGCCAAACTATTGAGCTGTAGTAGAGGAAGATCTTTAGAAGGAAAGCATGAATATGTTTATAAAACACTACGAGGTGAATTAAATATGTAAATCGCTAAGCAGTTGTATTTGTAGTCATGGCTCTGTTTTTCAGACGACCTAGAACAACCTGCACTACATGTTAGGGCTGGAGCTCCTTGCCCTGTACACAACCCCACTTTCGAACACGAGAACGCGTAAAATAAAAACATTAAACACATTAAATGATGTTAAAGTTAAAAGTGTCACATAAAAGAAAAACATGCACGTTTTTTTTAAATAACACACATACTTCGCCTTTAAAGTCCAAGCGCTTTTATCGCCGACACCTGACACAACTTCGACTCAATAGCTCTTTGTCCATGTGTCATATTCCACAAGCGTTGGATCGATCATAACATCATCTTACGGATCAATCTCACAACCTTAAAACGGCGACGGTTCTGCTGAGTTTGTCAAATTACACTTTAAAGATCCACGGGCTCGTGACGACAGATCTGTTTTGATCACCTGAGCTTGGATTAGAAAGGTGAGCTCCAACACAAGCCCCGCCCCTACACCCTAGCGCCGCCTCGTGATTGGCTGTAGCGCGTGGGCACTTTTAATATATTAAATACGGTGTAAACAAAGATGATTTAAAAGTGGAATACCATTAAATATCTCAAGAACCTATAAGGAAAGTGTTTTGATATGTAATGGTATTTTAAAGGAAAATACATATACACCCTATGTACAGTACAAAATGTACAGCACAAAAACTAATACAAAAATCAATAAATTAGTCATTTGTGTCTTGATGGTTGACATCATGTATATCTCCAGGGTTCCTGTTTAAGCTGCATAAGATGTGTCTGTAGTGGAGAGCACAGACTGGTTGTAACGCTGTGGACTGTAATGGCTAAGAACGCTGGAATTTTTATCTTGAGATTAAAAAAGTATTTTTTTGCTTTCTGTTGATCCTGGTTCAGAGTGTTGGTCTTCTCAGATGTTAACAAAAGATTGCTGCACAATACTGTGTGAGTTGAAACATTTAAAGTGATGTATAACAACACAAAAAATAAGCAATCAACAATGCAGTTTGTATTTTTACAGGTTTGATGAATGAACATACAAGTAAGAACAACAAATTAATGTGTGTGTGCATTTGTGTGTTAGTGTGTATATTGATGTTAAGCATGTATACATGTTATGGTTAACTTATGCATCA
>JAZGTI010017781.1:0-12007 GCA_036877585.1 Botia kubotai | reverse complement strand
AAATCTTTCCCATTTAGAAATTTGACACTTTGGTAGGTGAGGGTGGAGGCCAGATGAGTGGCGGGCAGAAACAGCGAATCGCAATAGCCCGAGCACTGGTGAGAAATCCCAGAATCCTTCTCCTGGACATGGCCACATCAGCTCTGGACAACGAGAGTGAAGCTATTGTCCAGGAAGCTTTGGACAAGGTGAATAACACAAGGATGTGACACTCTGTCAAGTAGATGATTGGTTAATGATTGATTAATGGTCAAAAACATCAAGTTGGACACAACTTGTCAATCCTCTGTTGAAGGTCAGAATGGGTCGTACCACCATCTCTATCGCCCACCGTTTATCCACCATAAAGAAAGCAGATGTGATTGTGGGATTTGAGCGCGGTCGTGCTGTGGAACGAGGAAAACACGACCAGCTGTTGGAAAGAAAGGGCGTCTACTTCACTCTGGTCACTCTTCAGAGCCAAGGAGACAAAGCACTCAATCAAAAAGCCAGACAGGGTGACCACCTCTTCCATTTTTTGGTACTCAGTGTAAGGTCATTTCACATGACTCGTGTCATTGTTCTCCAATACACTGATCTCGCCGGTCGAACCATCATCAGCTACGACATCAGAGTTAAAAAATATAAGCTTTGATCTTGCCGCGCAGCCAGTTATTACCAGACAATCCACATGTTGACGTCTGTCTGTGAAATGTCAGAACCAACCTTGCCCAAACAATCATGTGATTTTTACACATGATTTGTGCTTCACAAATTGTCTTTTAGAGAGCAAACCAACAATAAGTGAAGAGCTTTTGAATGCCTTATTTTTTAAATATTTTCCTTCTTGATATATTTATATTTATATTATTTATACTTTCAGACTCTTTGTTGTCACTCAGTGTTGATTTGTTCATCACAGGCTCTACTGTTCTACTGTGTAGACTTTATAACAACTAGTAACTTTGTAAAACCACCTTTAGGTGGATCTATTTGCAACACTTTTCAAATGGAGGTCATGAATGATATCTTTACCTGACTCATGTGAAAGGGACGTCAGTTTTAATCCTATTTTTATGAGCATTCCGCTGTGTTGTATGATCATATTAATTAATATGCAAATAAAGAGATTCTAATCTCTCTGTCTCACATTTGTATAACCCCCACATACTCTCCTCAGAACTGGAGGAAGCTGAAAACAGTGACTCAGAGGCAGAGAGGAGGAGTCTCAAAAGAGCAGGAAGTTATCGTGATAGCTTGAGGTATAAAAAGTTTGATTCTTTAATCTTTACATTTTTTCAGTACATGCATTCCCCATGCTCTGTTAGCGGAACTACACGAAAGCCATTTTATCTGTGCCTCTATATGATGCCTATAGAGAGAGTATTGCTCTCTCTTTCTTTGTTTCCCCAAAACTGTCCTTCACAATCTTTGGTGCACAGGGCCTCTATTCACCGAAGATCTCGATCGCAGCTGTCAAATGTCATACCAGGGTCCTCTGTCGCCATTGCTGGAGAACTAGCCCGTCCATCACAATCTGAATCCTGTGTTCCTCAGGAATTAATGGGAAAGGTTAGCGTTCAACCACACCACAGGACTGTCTCAAAACCTTTTTATTTAATATCGCAGAACATCACCCATAGATCTTACGCGTATTTCTGCATATACTGTATATGCAGAGCACATGTCCTGATGATGATTCAGAAGGGGTGGAGCCAGCCCCTGTGGCCCGTATACTCAAATATAACATATCCGAGTGGCCCTACATGTTGTGCGGAAGCATTGGAGCGGCTGTGAATGGAGGGGTGAACCCTGTATATTCTCTCCTCTTCAGTCAGATCCTGGCGGTGAGGATTCGTTCTGTTCTCATTTGCTCTGCTCAGTTTTTGTTCAAATGTGATTCTTACCTGATCTCCACCTGCAGACGTTCTCCATACCCGATCCTGTTGAACAGAGGAATGAAATTAATGGCATCTGTCTGTTCTTTGTGCTTGTTGGGGTGATTTCCTTCTTCACACAGATGTTAGAGGTGTGTCTTCTCAAGATATTCAATTTAAGCCTTTTCAGTCAGAAAGACATTAAACAATCACAGATTTTACAAATGTTTATAATTATGGTTTACGGTGTGGGTGTATGGTATATAGTTTTAATTTGCTTGTAAGGTATGCTCGTAAAGCTTTAGTTTGGTTTGAAAGTGACTAGATTTTCAATGATTTGTGCACTAAAAATCTCGTTCCTAGGGCTATGCATTTTCTAAATCTGGGGAGTTGCTGACTCGTAGACTGAGGCGTTTGGGTTTCCAGGCGATGTTGGGGCAGGAGATTGGCTGGTTTGATGACCATAAAAACAGCCCAGGTGCTCTAACCACAAGACTGGCCACTGACGCTTCACAAGTTCAGGGAGTGAGATGAGCCTATTAGCATTTTGCTAAACCATTAACTGCCTGGCACATTATCCAAACATCAAAATAACAATGAATTACATTAAAACTCATTGATCATGTGACCGCTCCATCATGTCAGGCCACAGGTTCTCAGATCGGCATGATTGTGAATTCTCTGACCAATATTGGTGTGGCCATCATCATCTCCTTCTACTTCAGCTGGAAGCTCACTCTGGTCATCCTGTGCTTCCTGCCCTTCCTCGCTCTCTCTGGGGGATTTCAGGCTAAGATGCTCATCGGATTCGCCAAGGAGGACAAAGAGGCCATGGAGGCAGCAGGGCAGGTTAGCTTAAACTTGTATCAGCCTCTGTGTATAATGAAAGGGCATTTTAAAGAACTTCCTGTTTGTCTGTCTGTCTGTTGCGTGCAGATATCTGGGGAGGCGTTGAACAACATTCGCACCATTGCTGGCCTGGGGAAAGAACGTAATTTTGTGGAAATGTTCGAGGCACAGCTGGAAGCCCCATACCGCGCAGCCAAAAAGAAGGCTTATGTTTATGGCATCTGTTATGGTTTCGGCCAATGCGTGGTCTTCATGGCAAACTCTGCATCCTACCGGTTTGGTGGATACCTGGTCCGTCAAGAGGGGCTACACTTCAGCTTTGTTTTCAGGTGTGATGACAACAGCACACACAACATTGTTGTTGATTTATGTTGAGTGGAATAAATGATTTGATCTTTACATGAGGTTCTGACATTTTGTTCTGTCACTGCAGGGTGATTTCGGCGATCGTGACCAGCGGAACTGCTCTGGGTCGAGCCTTCTCCTACACACCCGACTATGCCAAAGCCAAGATCTCCGCTGCGCGATTCTTCCAGCTGCTGGACCGCGTTCCAAAAATTAGTGTCTATGGCAATGGAGATAAATGGGTAATTTATCAGTGTATATTTAACGAGGCTCTCTACGATATAACAATACATTTATGTATAGAAATTAAAACATTTTTTTTAAATGACATACTTTAGTATCAAAATCTCCTATCACTTATGGGTGGCGTACAAGTGAGATTAGTGAGGTCTGTATCTCAAAACAAACATCAGAGAAATTCAACTCTTTATTATCCCAGTTGACACATTTCCCATCTACTGTTTTGACACTTTAATTATTGCCCTTATAGATTGAAACAGAACACAGGATGTGAATTTTAACAAGACCGTTGTTTAGTTCATGATTCAGTGACTGTTGCTAAACAACTCACTCTTACATTTCCATCTATTGTTTTTTTTAACACGTAGCTTTGACACTACAAATAAATATTCCAATTACTGTACAAGTGTGAAAGTTTGCTATGTGCACTAACACTACACAAATATTAATATGCAAGCATTCGTTTTTTCTTTTTGATCATCAGCATTAATCTGGTCCACATTGTATATTATTCTGGGCAATTGTCTGTTGTGTTTCAATTGTCTGTTGTGTTTTCTCTGTTAGGATCATTTTAAAGGAGACATTGAGTTTATAGACTGCAAGTTCACATACCCCTCCAGGCCAGATATTCAGGTTCTAAATGGGCTCACTGTGAGTGTCAGACCGGGTCAGACTTTGGCCTTTGTGGGCAGCAGTGGGTGTGGCAAGAGCACAAGCATTCAGCTTCTGGAGAGATTCTACGATCCTGACAAGGGACGTGTGGTAAGACGACTCCGCAGTAAGCACTACATGACATCAGTATCTACATCCTTATCTAGAACCTACTAGCTTGTCTAATCTAATTGTGTTTATTGATTAGCTCATTGATGCGCATGAATCTACTGGGATCAACGTTGCGTTCCTCCGCTCTAAGATCGGGATCGTCTCCCAGGAGCCGATTTTATTTGACTGCAGTATTGCGGAGAACATCCGATATGGAGACAACCAACGAGATCTCAGCATGGATGATGTCATCACAGCAGCCAAAAAGGCCCAGCTACATGATTTTGTCATGTCACTTCCTGAGGTGCAGGATTAACAAATATTTAGATTATTATTCATATATAACGTTTGCACAAAGGTCTCTTAAAGTTCTCTCAAAGTTCTTGTTGTAACATTAGTATAACTATAAAATGTTAAATAAATGTATATATATATATATATATATATATATCAAGAAGATTATTATTATTATTCTTAAATAATAAGTGGAACATTTTAAAAAAAAGGTTTAAATAATGTTCTTTCGACCAAGTAATAATGTTAATACAACATCTAAAAAACTGGACGTTTGGACCTGTCTGGAATTTTTACCATTTTTGTTAACATTTATGTTAACTAATGGAAACCTTAGGGAAACATTCTTGCAACCTAATATTATCAGCTGGGTTGCTACTGCCATTTATATTGTTTATACATGATGTCAAGCCTGTATTTATTGTTCAAAAGGTGTGAATGTTTTTTTACTGGTTTAAAACTCATAGTTATTTTTGACATCACATGAATGCAACATAAGTCTATAAACCTAATATAAACTCACATAAGAGAATTCCATTGGAATGTTTAATGCATTTTTCTCATATGGGTTTGAAAAACATCGTCTCCATCATGCAGCAATACAACACTAACGTTGGATCCCAAGGTTCCCAGCTGTCCCGAGGTCAGAAGCAGCGCATTGCCATCGCTAGAGCGATTATACGAGACCCCAAAATACTCCTGCTGGATGAGGCTACCTCAGCACTGGACACAGAAAGTGAGAAGGTGAGCAGGAAAGCAAAATAAAGACCTTGAAAGATCTTTATTAACATGTTGAAGAACTTTAAACTGTCTGTTTATTTGTGTTTGTGTGTATCAGACTGTACAGGAAGCTTTAGATAAAGCAAGAGAAGGGAGAACTTGCATCGTCATTGCTCACCGTCTTTCTACAATCCAGAACTCTGACATCATAGCTGTGATGTCACAGGGCTATGTCATTGAGAAGGGTACTCATGACTGTCTCATGGGCCTAAAAGGTGCATATTACAGGCTTGTCACAACCGGAGCACCAATCAGCTAGTCTCGTACTCAGCACACATCAGATATGCTTGCATTATGTACATCCTTAGTGATAGACCAATATATCCAATATTTAACTGTGTCTGTTTGGCACAGAAATATATGTTGTAAATTGTATGTATTGTATAAAAACATTTCAATTGAAAAAGACATTTTTGCCATGTTTGTCAGGTTATGTAACTGAGGCTGTGCCCTAGATACAATGCATGACAGGTTGATACTTGTACCATGTACCAAGACAATTCAGAATCAAAATTATTTTGTTATACTTTATTTATATTGTTAGTTGTCATTTAAACACACAGGAATTAGAAAATCCAACATGTAACATGATGTGAAGGGCAATCTGAAAACAGTCAATGTTGAAAACAAGAACTTGAAAACAAGATACGTTGGTGAATTGGTTGCAAAACGAATGTTTTTCTATTGTCATAAAAAATGTATAAAGCATTTATCAATAAAACAAAAATACTTTTAGACTGCCTGCCTATATGTCTCTTTGTTTGTCTGTCTGTCTGCCTGCCTGTTTTTATTTATTATAAGCTAAAATAAGCTAATTTATTAAATAAGCTTAATTATTTTTGTATTTATGTAGCCTATTCTGAAATGTGATGTAATTTCAACAACAAAATAGGCCTACACACACACATATATATATATAATAAAAAAAATTCATGTGATGTGTTTCAGTCACCAGACTTGATTTGTCTGCTTGATTGTTTTCTGTGTTGTTGTATTGACTGCATATGTTTGTATTACTACAGACATGACAAAGACGTTAAAAAAACATGACTAAGTATGTTTCTATTTGTACTAGAGTCATGTAGAGACAATCAGTCATACAATTTGTATATTATAAACTGCCATTCACCAGATCTTAATTTTTATAATGCTGCAAATGACTGTTTCATTTTAAATTATTTAAACTCAAAATTATTTGAAGTTCATCAAAAGATTATCTTGCTGACACTAAATCTGACATTCTAACTGCCAGTTTAGTCTGATTTTATGAATCAGGTTTGATTGCTTATGAGCAAACTGTTCCTGCATTTTTAACACCAACCCTATTGATTTAAACATTAATAATTCTCTTTACTAATCATTTATCATGCGATTTTCATTTTAGAGTTTTTAAATTCTCTGAAGTCCTAGGAACCAGTGTTTGATATATCCTGTTTCAAATGGAATTGGTAAAATTGTCAGCAGGGCAGTGCATGTCTGAACAACTAAGACAGCAGAATGTAATGTATTCTGAGATGTGTATTTCCACTTAAATATGAACATATACTGCTGCACCTCATTGAATATAAACAGAAACCGCCCCTCTTAAATCTGTGAATGATTTATTACAAAACAGCGTAAGACAAACAGTTATAACATTAAAAAATATTTATAAAAAGTTTATCCTTTTTTACAAACACAGACCAAGAATCAATGACTCTTGACGATTCTGGAAAAATGGAGGAAAATCATCAACACAAGAGAATATATGATGGTTTTAGCACTGCTGTGATTGGAACAGCAGTTGGAGGGGGGTTGCAGACAGTCCTGTCCACACAGAGTGGCTTTGAGATCCACACGACAGCAAACACTTAATCTACAAAAGTCTGTGATTACAGAGGAATGCCACAACAGGGTCTGCATGACATTAAGCTTTTAATAACATTACTGTGCTGTGATTGGTTATACTTAACCATTAAACACATATTGCACTTATGTTGCCATGCCACAGCTTACTGTGTATTCATTTAACATGCAGCATGCAATTGGTTGACTGACAGTCAAAAAAATAAAAACATGGCCTATTAAAATGTACACTAATAAAAATGTGCTTACAGTTTCAATACAGCAGCTGGATGTGTAAAGTTGGTGCAGAGATGGATCAGGAATGGTTGCAATTAACAAGAAATGTGTGAGAAATATATTTTTGAACGCATGCCGTTCCAGCATCAATGAAATCCTGACTAAATAACATCCAGTTAACTGTTGCCCTTCTTCATGCAGCTTATAACAATATGTGCAAAAGAAATACTGTGCTGTTTCTGGCCCACCTGAATAAAAGGCCAAAATAAACAAATTAAAGCAAACAAACAAATCTCCCATCTCCAAAATTAAGAACTATGTGTGTTTAGGAAGTGGACCATGCATATAATTCACATGAAAACTTCCAGCCTGAACTGTGCAGCGTTTATCTGCATTAACAACAAATCTGCCATCACTCCTAACTTTAACAATTCATCTAAAGTATCTTCCCACCACCTCTAGTTCTGCATTGATTTGTCATTACATCGCTCAGCATGAGAACAGTGGCCATACAGATCCATTAACACAGTAGAAATCCAATGTATATAAAATGTAAACATCATTATTCCAGGTACAAAAGCTTGTGAGAACTCCTAATAGGCCAACAGCCCAGGAAAACTCGTGATGCAGCGAGGTCTGTGCACACGGATGAGTTTCAGCTAGCATGTGTGCAGCTAATGACCGCACGCTCTGCGTATCGAAGGAAATCTGAAGCATAATTCAGATTATGCTTCAAAGCATAATGTAAAACCGTTCATTTAAGCACCCGTGAATATTTGATTCTTTTTCTTTTAAGTATCAGATAAATTGAAAATCAGTCACAAAATAACGTCAAGAAGAACATAAATGCTTTCCTGAAAAAAAAAAGACACATAAGAGATGCACGAGATAAAACTGTGGAAATTGTGGTGAAAAAATAGCCATTGAGAGGTTTCATCTATAAAGCTGATAAAAAAAAAACAACGACAAGATTCATTATTTTTGTTGCAACCGCACATCAAGAAAAAAACAAACTGAATAAATCTGTTAAGTGAAAAGAAACTTCTTAATTTAACATCAGACCTATCTCTCAGCACAAAGCGTTAAAGAGGGACTTCTAGTTATAAAACCATCTAAAATTTAAAACGAAAAATAAAATGATATTTGGTTATGATATTTGAGGCATGAAATTATCACCTTTTTGGATACTACATTTGCCCATTTCAAGAGATTTGTGGAGCTCCCACAGTTTGAGCCTAATAAAAGACACTGAGGCTGAGACACCAAGCACAGTTCATTTGAAGCACTCTGCCAACTCTCTGAGATACTGTGGAATTATACATGAAAAGGGCCATATGACAATTTCACTCAAATCCCATTTCAACCTGGTGCAAAAATAAAAAAAAGCTCTTAAGGATGAAACGCATTCAAAACATTTCGATAAAAAAATTAAATGTAAAAAAAACAATCATGCCATTCTATGCCAAAAACTGTACTTGTAGTGTTTTTCTACGTTGGCCAACAGTACATATATCCAATGTGCGTCATTAATACAAACATCATTATTCCCTGCTTAAGACCAGTTTACTTCACTTTACATGTAACAAAATACAGCAACTTCTGTGTAACTGTCTGAATTCTGCATGGTAACAAATCGCAGGAATGGCCTCAGCAGGTGCACAGAGACGCAGCAGAGATGAAGCTCTGCAGTAACAGACTTTTAATTGTTTATCTCTCTTTCAATTTGCCCTTTCCTGGACTCTGTTTCTCTGGCTTCAATGCATCTGTATTCGTCTCGGTGGATTCATGCGCAGCTGTTGAGGCGTGCAGGGCATCTCTGTCAGAGCAGTGAACCCGAGGGTCACCCTTACTCTGAAGGTGTGAGATGTTTCCCTTTTCATCCGCCTCTTCCTCCTCCTCCTCCTCATCCGAGCAAAGCTGCCACTCGTCCGCGTCTTCGCTTTCTGATCCTTGCACGGCGATCTGGGGAACCAGCGTGTTCTTCCTCACCACGCACTCCTCCTCTGACTGCTTTCCACCTGTCATCCATGCTGACTGCTGCTTGGGCCGTGCACCGGTTGCCGTGGGTGTCTGAGAGGGAATCTGGGGAGCTCTGTCATCGGGCTCATCAAAGCTCACTTCCTGCACGGCTTCCTGCTTTTTGAAGGAATCGCGGCGTTCAGACAGGTTCAGCTTGCGCATTATGACAATCTGCTCCATGCGCTCTCCAGACCAGTCCCTGAGTCGCTGCCCGCACTGGTACCCACCGAGCCTACCGTGATCTGCAGTGTATGTGATCCCGCAGGCCCCCTCTGCGTCAGCATCCCCAGGGATGTCCATTTCAGAATGGGGCACCTCTAGCGTGTGCCGACGGGGGGCTTGGGGCTTTTTGGCCCCTGAGAGTTTCTCTGCAGACTGGACTCTCTTCAGCAAAGGAGAACGGGGTGGTTCTGCACTTCGGGGTCTGACCACGTGCCGAATGATGGTGGGGGGCGAGAGGGTCTTGCCGTGGAAGGAGTGGTGAAGGGTTTTGGAGATGCTGGGAAGGGGGGAGGGGGAGCGCTGGGGGGACAGAGCCTGCGTCGAGGAAGTGCAGGCCAGAGGAGAGGGTGGGATGCTGCTGGTGGACTTCCGTCTACCTACTTTAGTGTAGCGCTGGTTGGCAAGTTTGGACCCGAGGCCGTGCAGCGAGCTGGGTCGCATCTGGACCGCCGGGGAATTTGGGGAACTGGAGCACGGCGAGGCGTTTTGGGGTAGGCTGGAATCTGAATGAATGGCAATGCAATGAATGGCAAACAATGCTACCACTGAAATAAAATGGTTGATGTACGACTTTAAGATATAGATAACCATATTTTTATATTTATATATTCAATTTATATTTATATATTATCAGGCTTCTCTCATAGTCTTTGGATGCGATAAACAGAATGTGTCTTTTTAAAAGCATTAAAATGATCTTTGCTATTTTAATAGATCTTGTGATGTCATACCGATGACGTGGTCAGGGACGGGACTCCGGCAGGGTGTGGTGGGGCCAGAGGAGAGGCTGTGGGTGGGAGATCCCGGCAGACTCTCGCTGGAGGACACCGAGTGATGCAGACCGGAAGAGAAACTCCGGCTGTGCATGACTGTGCTCTGTTTAGACAGCTTCTTCAGCACACTGCGCCTCCTGAGGGAACATGGCAGATTCATCAGGTTCACACATGCAAATCAATCGATTCTGAAGGATCCAAACAAGCCTAATCTAATCCCACTTAAACAAAAGAAGCTGAACTGACCGGTCCAGATTGTCCTTCCATTTGCTTCTCTTACAGCGGCGAGCCATCTTTCCTTTACAGCTGCTTTTGCGTGCAGGTCCGACCTTTATAGACGTGTCCTCCAAGGCGATAGTCTGAAGGGCCACCTGGTTCCCACTCTGCAAACCAAAAAGACAGGAGATGTTTATTTCGCCGTTCAAATATCAATTTGTTAAAGCAGATTTATGGGTATCAAAAGCATGACCTTTTAAATTGACAAATGACAATGCGATCACAAAAAACAATGAGCCTAATTTTCATTTAAGTTTAGCAGTTTTGAATGCTTTAGTGAACCTCAGCATGTTGTAGTGCTCGTACCTTCAACAGAAGCTCCATCATCTCTGTGTGCACCAGACCCTGTACAGACTCTCCGTTCACATGAGTGATCAGATCTCCTGCTCGGAGGCCGGCTTCATGAGCTGGACTGCTCTCCTCCACACCCTGAGAGACAGAGAGAGAGCAACATTTTGATGGTGCATTGATGAGTTGAAAAGATACAGTGTTTGATCCATCACTGCCTGCCACTCACCGAGACCATGTGGTGTATGGTGTAGATGTCACTGGTCCCCATGTAAACACGAATAGTCTGCAGTGTGAAGCCATATTTCTTCCCAGAGCTGTGGATGATGATCGGGGGGCGGAGCCTGCTGATGCTGAGTGACAGGTCTCGGTTGGGGGAGGAGTCTCGAGATGATGGGTTAGAGGAAAACGATCGAGAGGAAATAGGCCGTGCGTGCACGCTGCCACTCCCGTCGTCTAAGAGAAATGGTTAAAAGATAATGAAGTAAAAATTTAACAAAAGATTCCAGTTTGCTGTAGTTAATAAGTTACAAGAACTGAATGTTACAGAAATTGAATAATAATAAATACTACAACACCTTCCATATAAGAGAGCTTCTATTTCTTTCTTTTGGTACAACCCTTCTGCACATTACCCTTTATGTATATCTTCATTTTTATCACTACATACAATATCATGATCTAGATATGAGGAGAGTGTGTTTGTGTTGCTATGGTAACAATGTTTGGGTCCTGACCTGGTGTGATGATGAGGGAGAGAGTGGACACTGAAGCAGACTTGGGGACTTTGCCTCCTGGTGAGAGACGCTGCCTGTCAGGCGTCTCCAGCTGGTTCCCAAAGCACTGAGGGCTTCCTTGTTCCCTTGGCGACGAGTGTTTTGTTCCTGTGCTGTTGCTACGTAGTCTAATCCGTCGCAGGTTGGATACGACAACCTCAGCTGCACAATTAAAGGGTTAATGTCAAAACACGACTCCAGGGTGTCAAATTTGGCATGATCAATGTCACAAAAGTTCTAATGTATAATGTCATGTTATGACCAAAAAAATCTCATCTCAACATTGCTGGGGAAATATTTTACCTATATTTTAATAACATATAATAACATAATTATGCAAACTATTCATGACAGTAGTTTTAAACTTTGATTTTTAAATTTTCTATTTAAAGAAATGAACTGGTTACATGTGTAAACCTGTATATAGATATGCTAGCGATATTACTCTTACAAATATGATAACCTC
>JAZGTI010017780.1:0-12008 GCA_036877585.1 Botia kubotai | reverse complement strand
GCTACAAAATGTGTACAAACAAGCATGTTCTGACATGTATGTTTTGACTACAAGACCTAAAGAGCCACAAGGGATTTCATCCTTGAACTCAGTGTTCCAGACTGATAGAACGCTCACTGCTGTATGTCTCCATCAAGTGGACAGATCTAGAATGAGGTTCTGTGTGTCTGCAGTGGGCTGGAGCAGAGCCAGAGAGAGAAAGAGAGAGAACCAGAGAGACACAGAGACCAGAAAATGTATTTTCCATGGTTTCTTCCTCCCCTCATTTATATGAATGAGATGTCCCACACTGATAACTGTCTGATGTCATTGCTGTTTAGCCAGAATGACATTACAATTTCAAACTGTGTTTTATAGATAGATCATATATGTATGTAGAAATGTGTGACATGAATGAACATGCAAACAGAGAAAGAAACGGTGCACGTGTGGGGAGGGCGTTTTTTGACAAGCGTCCAGCTGCTCCTGTTACTCAGCAGTAGTCTATCTCTCTCTCTCTCTCTCGCTTGCTCTCTTGCGCGCTCTCTCTCTCTCTCTGACCTATACACACATGGTTGTTTAAATGCAAATACAGGCAAACTCACACCTGCAGACCTGGAATTGTGGATGGGTCAATTTGGGCCTTTATACACCGTCTCTAAGGATTTCCCATCTTAACATCTGAATGACTCGTATCACTTATATAATTTCAATCTTGATATATAAACATGCATATTTCACACATTTCTATTACGAAAAAACAACACATTTTTAAAATTGAATCCATGTATGCAACAATAAACAGACGGAGCCGATTTATCATTTCAGTTTATTGATCTCTAGTCATCTATTGATACAGTTTAAAATAGAATCTAGTGGTACAGGAAGTCATTACATATATATTAATATGCACTAAAACAAAAATCCTAAAATGTCAATATTTAAGCCTATATCTTAATAAATAAGATATATTAGCATGATCTACGTAAGTAAACCATGATGATAAATTCACACTACAGCAGTCGGCATACAGGTACAGCAGTTTCTCCAGTGCATTAAGACTCTAATCTGTTTTCTCCCCTGAGAACTATTCTAGATAAACTCTTCTAGAACTAGACTTTCTAATTGGCCTGTATCAAATACATGTTAGGTATGTCTGTATATATGTTATATATGTGTCCTGTGTGTATATGTATGTGTGATACACACACACACACACACACACACACACACACACACACACACACACACAATATACATGAGGTTTGAGGTTTTAGCGTAAGGACAGCAATATGAGAGGACAAACACTGCCCGGGCAGCACTGACATTTGTTATACCCGATGTCTAACAAATGAAGTTGCAGATTTGGGCAGATGGTTCATCAATGCTCGGTCAAAACCGCTGAAACCTTCAAAGTTAGATTAAAATATATACCAGATCACAGATCAGCTCAGAAACATTAGGTAATTTATGTGCAAATCAAAAATGCGGTCTAGGAACTACGCTTGTGCAACAGTGCAATATAACATACAACGATGCAACTAGTAAGTATAAACTATGAGGCTACTAAAAACTCATACATATGAGTCATGAATAATGGATTAATCCGTGTGGATGATGGTATACATATAAACAGAGTGAAATAATGCTTCAAATGTCCTCACACCTATTGCAACTATTCGGCCTGCCTGAAATAGGAGGACAAAACAGAGACAAAATATCTTTTTTGACAGCCACAGCCTCCGATTCATCCATGACTCCATTTTGTTGTTCACAGCAACACAGAAATACAGTAGACGTGTTCACACAGAGACTCACAAACATTGTTAAATCACACTCTACTCTCGGACTAAATAACCTGCAAGGTTTGTCAACAAGTGTTTCACTAAAGCACTTCGCAAACTCTGTCCTAAAAGCACCACTTACTGAAAGCATCTGATTGGTTGAATGAAAATTCAACCAACCAATGAAAAGCTCAGTGACATCTCAAGGCTGTTTACAACTAAGGCAAACCACCTCATAGCAACTGTTTAGTTGCCTAAACCTGGACTGAAGTCATTAATGAATTATGTTTGATTTGCCACTGACAATTGTGCGTAGTCTGTGACTACAATTAACTTCTGTCTCCACAACTGGCCTCTAAAGTAAAACAGTACTTGCTGATATGTGTTATAAACAATATTATATGATATGGCTTCATTTCACTTTCATTTTCTCCATTCAGTTCTCCTGTCAAGGCCTTTCAACCAATTGTCAAGTCACAGAGAAGCATATACAATCAACTGGCATGCATAGTTAACAGTAGATTAAGATTCAGCATTAAAACTGATATCTAGTTACCTATCTATGCTGTGATGCATTATAATTAGGGTGCAGTAGTGACTGTATAGTGGGAGAAAATGTAATGTTCATTGAAAACAAGAACTGTGGACTTCAGTGAAACCACACCCCTTTCATTTCCCTCAACCTCAGACACTTTGGTTGAAGCTATTTGTGCTTGCATGCTGTTTGTCTGCACTTCCTGTTTAAAGGGGCTTTTAAAAAGAGAGGAAATGTGAGTGAGTGGATAGAAGAAAAAGTGAGATAGAGAAAAGGATTACGAGAGAGAAAGAGAGAGAGAGAGTGAGTGTATTTCACAAGGCAGCGAATTAGAGTGTTAGTCAATTTAGATTTCCTAACTAGTTTCCTAGATTTTAACTCTCTCAAGTAAGCATTATGAGAATGCAACAACATTTTCCATACATTCCCTAGAGAGCAAATGGGCAAGATTAGCTTGCTGACGGGAAAGCAGCAAGGCCCTTGGCCACCCTACAACAACTAAAAAAAAAACAATATCCTTTGACCGTCTTTATATTGAGACTTGCTAAAACATTTACAATTTTCAAAAAATAATGCCACGTATGCATTTCTTTTGTTAAACAGTGGCCATATTAAACTCAGAATTATTTAAATGACAAACTTTGTACTGCAGATATCAAATGGTTGACATTATAACATTGTTAAAAGAGCTTTGAACCTGACCAGCATTCCATGGCACCTCCTAATGCTCCTTTAGCTTTTTTTGCTCTGGTGCATAAATGTGATACGCACACCAGCCAAACCAGGCTATGATGCTTGCTATACACCCCTGCAGAAGCACCATAACTCCATATGTGGAGCAAAGTGTTGGTCCGGGGAGCCTGGGTGGCACAACAGGCGACAGTACCAGGGCTGGGTTGAGTAGCAGGGCCCGCATCTCCACCTTGATCATTTGTAGCTCATCCAGGATCGACAGGAAGGTGCAGCAATGGAACCACTGATGGCTGTGACCCCAGATATCAAAGTTCCCTGGAGACAACCGTTCAGGGATCTTACTGATATTGAAGACGGCAGATACCACCAGCCAAAAGCAGTGGCGATAGAAAAAGGCAGCCATGGTAGAAAACAGATACGGGGAGGGGGATGAGGGAGCACGGGCAGTGTAAGGAGAGGGTCCAAACAGACGGTAGAAGATGGGGGTGGAGGAGATGAAGAAGGGGAGAAGGAAGACAAGCGTTCGAACAGCGTAACGGTACTTCCTCCAGCGCTGTCTGGTGTTGCAGCAGGTCAGGACGCATATGATGGCAACCAGGCAGGAGGACGGGATGTAGAGGCTGTCAAAGAATGAGCAGAGTGCTGATGGTTGTGGGGAAGGGGATGTAGAGGGCCAAGTCTCCTCCTCTATGTTCATTAGGCCCTTCTTTTGGGAAGCGTTCTGTCCACCAAACCCCATATCTGGTATACCCGCTTGAGGGTAGATGTAGTAGTAATACGCCAAGGAGGAACCCACTGTATATGCGCTGATAGTGCCATAGTCCACAAAAAAACAGATTTCCCGAATGATGAGGGACATTGAGTTGAGGAGATGAGCCAGGCTGCTGGCTAGCAGCAGGTAAAACACCCCAAGACAGTAATTCCAGAAGGGGTAGAAAAAGGGGTCACTGGGTTCAGGTGCTCCATCCCATGCAAACACCTCTAGGAAATGGAAGGCGAACACGAAGATAGGGAGGAAGTGCGTCCAAAAGTTTCCAGTCTCGTTGGTGGGACGAAAAGCAGATGCAAGGCACTGCCGGAGGCTGTAATTGGGGAAACGATAACCAGACAGAATGAAGTTCTCAGTCACTCTCGGTGGAACATCGGTGTGGCGTACTAATGGCAACGACCACATGATTGGGCCTTTCTTTATTTAGAACCACCTTGATGAATAGAACTATGGCTCAGTATTTTTCAAACAGAAAAGATGAATTTCACCGAATCAGAAAGATCACCTGAGCTTAGAATCATTGTTGACTCATATGTTGAGTTGATATGTAAAGCAACCACTCGACCACGTTAAAAAATAGTCTTTAAACCAGTATTGCTTTCATGAAAGTAGGAGATTAGAGGTACGGTAAGTTATTAATCCTTCGACAAATCCTTGCAAGTGTTTAATCATTCCTTAAAAAAATATTTTACGTGTTAATGTGCGTATTTGAGCTGACAAAGGCAATTCCCGTGGCTCTGTAAATCTCAACAGCACGTACAAAAAAATCTGTATTGTCTTAGCTGAATTGTCTCTCTTTCGTTAAATCAAACATTTAAAAATAATTGTCGTGGTAAATTTATTTCTAAACAATGGATGCCTCTTGTACATGGTTAAAGTCTTCCATGTGGATGATCTGGTCCTGACGTTCATGTCACGTCTGTGTCACCTGAGGTCCATTCGACTTTCTGCACTTTCGTCCCGGTCAGACATGAAAGCAAACAGCGTGCTTGTTTAATTTCCAGTGCTGATCGAAGGTCTGTTTTGCTTCTCACTGCGGCTGCATCTCTCCCGCATTAAAAGCTTCGCTTTGAAACTAGGTCATGTGGGACACGGTCGTGCACCGGCCGGTTTCCGAGACCGAGCGTCAACCCCGGTGTATTATTCATGCTCCGCCGTGCATAATTCATGCAGCGGTTTCATCCGGCCGATTATCTCGCAGCTGAAGCGGGCGATCTCACACGAAGATGCGGCGTAGTGCATTAATTAGTAGATTGTCGCGTAAATAATCCTACGAGTCCGGTGCATTGTGCAGTTTTTTTTTTCAAAAGGGGAAGAGAGACTCACGATTCGGCTGTCTGCGTGGCGTCCGATTCCTCAATTTTTGTCAAGGTTAAGTATTGCTGTGTTGTTTAAGCGGCGCTTCGATCGTTCTTGCATTGCGGTACAGTGTGATCCTGACCGTGCGCTTTTTCCAGGAAGAAGCTTTTTGCTCGACAACACTTCTAAATAAACACACAACGGGCACCCGGTACTCTAACGGTGTCCCTGTATCGCCCTTGACTTCTTGCTCAATCGTTGAGTACGGCTCGGAAGGAGAACACCGGCTGTGAGTTGCCGGCCGTTATTTCATCAGTATGAATGCCGGCCGCGCTGCCATGTCAAGCATATCCTGTAGCACTTGATGATTTCCGTATCAATACGCGCTGTAGGTTTATACAACAGTTCGCCGGCGTCCTTCAGAAGTGTATAACGCATCCCTTGCACTCAGCCATGAGTCTCTCTCTCTTTTACTGTGTGTGTGTGCGTGTCTCACAATCTCCCTGTCTTGTCTGTCGCTTACCCCCACGCAACGGCTCTACCATGCAAAACACTTGCCCTGGGCTACGACATTTAAAGACTACGATTTAAAGCGTTCTCACGTGACACGGCCCATTTTAGCGTTACAGACGGCATTTTACTGTATTCTTGAAAATGCACGTAGGTCAGAGTTCTTTTAAGTCAATGACATTTTAGCAGAAGCATCGGCCTAATTTAAAAGCGTCAGAAATATAGCCTAGTATCTAGCTATAATACTGTAAATAATCTTCATTACAGTAATGATTTTAAAGAGACCCTTATTCATTTGACCACATGTAGTTTGTTTTGTTTTTCTTGCAAAAAAAAACACAATTACTAGTATTCTTCATGAGCAACATGGGCTTAAGTATCTGTTGACTGCTACACACACCCATCTGACCCCTGCTTCCTCTGTGTGAGACAGTATAGCATTCCTAATGTAACCATGACAGGTGGCCCTATGGTGGGCAGTGAGTTGTAAGAACAGATGTCATCAGAGAATATTGATTTTATACACTGACCTGCTGTTCAGCCAGCTGCAGTACTAGAAAACAAATGTTGGTATGGGTTGACTTTGGCCCACTTCTATAACATGTAGTGATAGGACAGCGCTTGTCAATGGTCACGCAACCATAAAATAATAATTATCTCGGATCGTAAACAGCGTGGCTTGTGGCACGTAAATGCAATGAAAGATTATCTGCCGCCTCTTATGTTTTTGCAACCATGCATTACTTCCAGAGGAACCACTTTTAAAATCCTCACATATTTTGTTCAATTACCAAGGGTTAATATAATGATATAATTATGATAGTATTATTAGACTATGTATACACCAAAATGTATACTCTATATTTGTCTGTTTGCATGTTGTTTGTATATAGAAGATGTGTATATGTATGCGTGAAACTATATATGTGAACACGTGTGTTAATTTATGTTTTATGAATTATTATGTCTGTTTTTTTCTCTTTTCATGGGTCATTTTGGGGTATAGGGCAGGGCTGTGTGGCAGCTGCTCGTTTATTGACCACCTGCCTAGAGATTAGCCAGTGAAGGACACTGTGAGGATTTAGACGCTGTTTTTAGGGGTGGAAAATAAATGGGTTGAAATACCTGTGGAGGTGAAGAAAAAGAACAGTAAGTAGGTGGCAGTAATGTAGATTAGATGTGTTAACACTTAACCCCTCAGTGCAGTACATGCT
This sequence comes from Botia kubotai, assembly GCA_036877585.1. Classification (NCBI taxonomy): domain Eukaryota; kingdom Metazoa; phylum Chordata; class Actinopteri; order Cypriniformes; family Botiidae; genus Botia; species Botia kubotai. Next base: position 5,225 of record JAZGTI010017780.1, on the reverse strand, counting down.
TCACATACATGACAGGACTAAGATTATATTCACTATATTAAAAGATGCTTTTATCCAAAGCCACTTACAGTGCATTTTACATATTGAGTATGTGTGTTCTCTGGGAATTCGAACCCACAACCTTTGCCCTGCTAACACAATGCTTTAGGCCTGCTATAAGTTAAGCTGCACAGGAAGACGATCCCCCAGCACGCCAATACCTCAAACAAGTTAAGACTGTTTTTTAATTAAAGTGAATGACGTGGTCAGGAATTATATAAAGCTTACATATGAGCCCTAGAAAGAATACAGGTTTATCAATTTCTTGCATCTGCATCTGTGACATGTACATGAAACATATTTCGCAAACACAGATTTCACAATCACCTAATTTTCAAAAAAACCAACAAACCCACATCACATTGCAGAACAAGTTCAATCTTGTACAGACTTCAAAATAACATGAAACCAACTTACAAGGAAGCAAGTTCCCCAGACAGATTCAGAGAAGAAATTGGTAAGGGTTAATCTCTGGAGAGGACAGTGCGCCCCTGTGGCTGGGCTCTGAATCAACTTACTGACTTTACAAAAGTAGCCAGGCACCCTAAGTGACTACGTCAAAGATATATGATACTGTACAGTTGGCAAAAGGCATTGTTAAATAATTACAATGCCAAACAATAGGATAACAAACAGATGGCTGTCTAAAAGTGCATGAAATTTAAGAGAAGAGGAGAGTGAGTGTGTGTGTGTGTTAGCTACACTTGCAAGAACCACATTTTTTAAAAGGTCTTCAAATACATTTGTGTAGGTGGACAAATCATGTTTCCATTTTAAAAAATTAGATTTAGGGGTAAAGGAACAAATATAGATGATATCGCAGCTGTGGGTTTTTATGAGATGCCTTTGCTAATACAGTAAAACAAAACACACTCAGTGAGACTGCCCATCCATTAGAAGCACGTGACCACACACAGGTTTTGAATGGACATTTCAACAACCTTTTGTGAATTGTTGATTTTAGGTCCGCTTATAAAGATCATACAGCCTTTATTTACAAATAAACAATGTATTCCTTCCCCCCATTTAAAATCAGACAAAACATTGAAAGCTGTTGAAAGACAAACACACGCAAACACTGACATTCCACAACCATACACACAATCACCGGATCTGGTTCTGAATTAGACCGTTTATATGAACATGTGAATGTGTGTGTACATGTATGTGTCCATCTGTTATATACAGCAGTAAGCACATCTCTAAAAGTTGACATGACAGCTTTTTTTCTAGTTATCATTTATCAGACTCACAATATCATCCTGGTTTACACAGAAATATATAAAATCTGATTATAAGAAGACATTCAATAAAGCCCATACTGAACAATAGAGGTAGTGGAGTATTTTCTCCAATAATAGAAAATCAGCCTACTGTGTATGTTGTCATATGTACGTGTGTGGGCCTTTGCCTAATTAAAACAGTTTGTCATTCTCGAGAAAGCCTCTCTACAATATTCAGAAGTGAAAGTGAAAGTATTTGTCAATGTATGGTAACCCATACTTAAAATGTGACCTCAAGCATTGAGCCTGAAACCTTTGATTTACAGACTCTCTAACCATTAAAGACCAGTCCACGAATGCCCCGTTTAGAAGCTCTCACAGAGGAAAGACAGACTTCTATCAGAAGGATAGTGGTCTAAACAGACTTCTCTGTCACGTAGGCTCTATTCACTCTCTCTGTGGTGTTTAATGATATTCTAAATACTATTACTACTTGAAATGGGTCAAACTCCAGGCATATTGTAATTGGCTGCTTCAACACAAGCAGTTGCTTAGCTAATAACAAGTTGTTGGATGGTGATGGCTCAGAGCATGATGGCATAGAAACTCCATGTAACAATGCTGGACGAGAGGAGTCACACAGGAGTGGATTACACACTTGACACTGTTTAGCGTCATCACTTCTGTCATAAATCCACTACAGTGTTCCATTTGCTACAGCTGAAGTGTTATTGAGGTCCAAAAATAGAGCAAAACACACAGACAAAAGACCATGGCATAAAAGCACCCCTTACTTTTCTCTATTTCATTGGTATTGTTTATTAACATTGCATTTGACGCATTTGGCAGACGCTTTTTATCCAAAGCGACATACAGTACAGTTAATTTAAGTTACACATTTTGTCAGCGCATGTGCTCCCTGGGTCTCGAACCCACAACCTTTGCATTGCGCGTCTCTACCAACTGAGAACTACAGGAACACAGCTCAGGAACATATTTATTGTGTATTGTAATATTTATTATGTATTTTGTCAAAATACACTACAGTTTGTCATTACTGGCCACTACACAATGCACAGTATATCTTCATGGAGAAATAATACAGTCGAGTTATCCTGGCACGTTACTGCCGAAAATACACTTTAAATGCAGTGATTTATTGAACAGGATCAAAAGCCAAAGTGCAGGTTTAGAGTAGAGCAACTGCAATCAATACAAAACTGTTCTGATTGATCACTCATATGCCTAGCTATTACCCTAAAGACAATGATGATGATCGATTGATTGAGTGATTGATTGATTGATTGATTGCTTGGCTGTAAATGAGATGTGCTCATACATTCAGTCACTTCTCCCAGATGGCCTGCATTTACTGCAGACACCCGCATGTCTCCCAAACACAGTCGCACACTAAAAATCATATGCCAGGCAATGATGTAACAGATGGACTGAGAAGAAAGAGAGAAAGAGAGACTTGCAGTTCATCTAATGTTTTGTTTTTGGTCCGTTATAGGCAACCGCGCGCTTACATGGTGTTAATGTGATGTTATTGCTACACTGGTGTTCTGCTTGGTTGAGTTTTATGTTGAATTGCCCGAGGGAAACTGAGGCCAGGAGAGTGACACAGCACCTGCCCCTGCTTTAATGGACCATATGCATCCATGTGACCTAACAAGCGGCAAACACGCAGTCTAACTACTTCCATGAACTAACGCAGCAACAGGATTTGTAATGCATAAACCAGAGGGCACGACTTCTTCAGACAGTTCGTTTAGTGCTTGAATTAAAGCTGCAATCCATAACGTGTTTCTCTACTGCCATCTATGTTTGTAACATAAAATTGCAGGGCACATGAAGTTATCGATATATGTGGACGGGTTTAAATTCTAGACAACTGCTGTAAGGATCTTCTTTCTGTGTACAGACGCTAATTTTCATGCGAAATAAATCATATAAATCATTATTATAAACGTACTGTTGCAATCCGGGGTAAAGTAGGGTGATCGTGTTTAACACTGATCCGCCATGTGCTTAATCAGTAACTGATTTTTGTTGTTTGTTCAAAAACAGACTGCAGCTTTAAGCTCAAAACGAAGAGGTCACACAAGGAGCGAGTAACCCTGACCACTTATTTTGTTCCTTAATGTTCCTTTAGCCAAAAAAACAGCCGCCTACCCTCTTTCAGTGTCAGTTCTTCCAGCACCCCTCCTCACTCCATGGTCTCATGCACTCTCCTTTTATCAGTTTTGGCATATGATGGCACGTTTTGACATGGGTGGGCACACACGCTAAACCTCAGAGTAAATTCCACATCACTCACTGGGCAGGTGACGTTATTCATACCCATTAAATAGAAAAGGTGCAAGAAAACAATTAAAATCTTGAGGCTGATTGGGTGAACGTGTTGAGGTCACAGGAGACGCACGTTAATTATCGTGAAAAGGTAATTGTACACTAAAGGAATGTGTGAGTATACTAGACTATTGAGTATGTGCACTAGTTTATTAAAATGTTTAGAAAGAATTTGTACAGTACAATGCAAATAAACACAACAAAAATATAAATATATTTCCGTTTTGCTCACTTCGCTTTTGAGCACAAGGGGGCAGCATGGACCAAATAACAAACGTAAACATGTCAGCATACGACCAACAATAACGTTAACATACAGTTGAGAAATTAGTTACATTAAATTACATTGTAGATGTTAAGTATGAATTATTATAATAAGAATTATAAGTAAAGTTTTTAAATTAATAGTAATATTAATAGGTTGTTCTGTCTGTTCAATTGTTCCAGTGATTACAATAATAAAAATGAAACTAATTTGCATAGGTTTTCCCCTTTTTAAACAGTACATTTTTACATACAGTTTTGTGATATTTGCTTTATTTTCTCAGTCTTTACACCTAAAGGAGTGAAAATGTATTTCCATTCATTCATAATGTTCAACACGAGTGAAGATGAGTGGATGTGAATTTTTACCCAGCAGATGTAAACAAGGACAGGCATACGGGTAGAGTTTCTCAGTGAAGGACTGTCCAGTGAAGGAGTAGATGTGAGATCTGGCATCTACATCATAGAAGGAGACTTCACCTCCCTCATAATCCACAAATATTCCAATCTTCTCTGGCTTCACTTTCAGGGTAACAGGGTGAGAATCGCTGGCATAATATTCCTCACCATTCCTATGCCACAGAATCCAGAATCCATTCTTTGTTCCCAGCGTGATAAGTCCCCTCCTCTTAACGGACTCTTTAGCCACCCCTAAATCCCAGTCTGTTTTCCCCATAACTTGCACCTCAAAGTAATATTTCCCAGTGGAGAATCCCTCCTCCCCAAGCACACTAACGCGCAGATTGAACCTTTCCTGGTTGTCTGGAACGTTCTGTTCTTCTCCTCCGCACCACACTCGTTTCCTGTCTTCTGACAAAATGAGATTTGGATGTGCTGTAGCAGGATTTAAAGTCACATCCACTAGTAAACAAACAGAGGAAAGGTAAAAGAGTTAGGATAAACTTGTTATATAAAAGTATAAAAGTAATGATATGTTGTTATTATTATTATTATTATTATGAAAAATATTTGAATACTACATGTGAAACAAGGGAACACACCGGCATATTTCTGAATTCTTTTATGTTCTGTTTGGAAGGAAAATAGATGTTTGTTATTAAAAAATTATTGGATATTAATTCCAAAGCAGTACATAAATTAAGTAAATAAGTTAGTATTAACTTATGATGGGAAGCACTTCCATTTGATTGTGGAATGATTCCTGAAACTGAGACACTGTTTTCCTCAGGGTCTCTGTATTGATATTTGTGTTATATATAAAGACAGGCCAGGCTTTGTGCTGTGGAGGTCCACACAGGGACTGCTGGGCCTATAATGCAGTTCAAGAGAAGAGAGCCTTGTTATTTGAGGAGTGGTAGAGCAGTGGTTCTAGGATATTTTGCCACA
>JAZGTI010017779.1:0-10541 GCA_036877585.1 Botia kubotai | reverse complement strand
ACAAGACATTTATTTCAAGCAGTCATGCGCGGTATTTCTCCAATCATGACTGTTGACACTGCAAATATGCAAATACGAATGTTAACCCAGGGTTTAGGAATGTACAATATGAACCGGCAGATCATGAATACCTAGGTGAATACCTAAGTGTTTGTAGTGACTGAAAACAAGTTCTTTTAATAAAGAAGACACACAAACACTTAACCATCAAATTATAGAAATGTTAACAACAAGTGCAACAGCAGCACGACTCAATGAGATAATAAGATACATAGAACAACGAGAAAACCCAAAACAATCCACATGCAATCTAACAATAACCGACAAACTTAACATCCAGACAGGGAACTTAATCTACTCTATATTTTGATGTTGTAATGACTTATAATGCATATATAGTTTCACCCATATTTGCCATTGCTCTGTGGTTATTTCTCATGAGCAAAGTAAAAGTAAATGGTCTTTTAGCGATATCTGTTGGCCAAAAATGGGTTTGATACTTTTGTATGTTTTTTTCAGTTAAAGTTGTATTATGAATAGTTCAAATGTTTAAAGTCACTATAAAATCAAAATATACTTTCTTGCATCATACTTTATTCTTATTTTGTATAGAATATTGCAGTGTTTATCATAAATGATTTATCTGTGCACATCGTTACCTTTTTTAATTTATGTGTCCTTACAATGTTTAATCAAATTCTAAAAGTGTACTTCCTTTCTGCAATCTGATGGCTTGGGCAGAGCCAAAGTCATTAACCATTCCCCTTCAAATGTAGTTTTTTGCAAGCTTTGTAACGCCTACTTCTCTAGAGCCAATCAATTCCCAGTTGATAAAACAAGCCACGCTCTTAATTTTTGTTTCACTTTGACAAAAACAAATTTGGTTCAAAAGCCTATATTAGATCATTTTTGTGGTCAAAGTAGAATGTGCATTATACATATTCATGGTTTCACATTCCTGTTGTGCCAGCATCCTGAAGAGCAGAAACACTGTGCTGGTGTGACATTGAGAGATGTTCGTTTGGGAGAGGAGAGTTTGATCATGAGGGGGTGACACACACAGTGTGAGTTTGAAGACAAAATTAACTTACCACCAGCTGTCAGTGCAATGATATAGACTATAGCAGAGAATCACCTCACAGCGGCAAATAAAGACATCTCTTCCATCTCTCTCTCTATTTCTCATTTATCTCTGATTTTATTTACTCCTGTTCCTCCCCTCAACTCAAAATGCCTTACCAAATTGTTATTTAACTATCTGTGCAATTCCACCTGCAGTAATTGTATTGCACATTAATTGTGTCATTATATATTACAGTATATAAACAATTGTTTTACATTTTAGGAGAAACATCTAAGAAAGAGTTTATACTTGAACTGAACATCATGTCTCTGAAGCTTTAAAAAATAACTTTAGAGCATTCAAATGTTTCTTTGGGTATCATCCATGAACAGAATCAGACTAAACCTGTCCATAACTGTCACGAGTGAATTAGACACAGCCGATTAAGACACGATGAGTCTGTTTCCGTGGTTGAGATCAGACAAAGGGTGAGTGGAGTGTGTGTGTGTGCTTTTATAGTGTCCTTGATTGATATCAGGTGCAGGTGATTAGTACTCCGGCGAACGTGATCACTGAATGTGGGTGGAGCCTGGTGCTTCTGTGACAATATTATATTATATTATAATAATTATTATATTATATAAAACACACATATAATATTTATGTGGCCAAATACAGCCATAACAAAACAACAATAACTAAGCTAATACTTAATAATAGAAAGTGAATTTGATGTATTCATTATAATATACATTTTTATCTATTTAAAATGAAATTTAGTAGACAAGAAAACCAAAAAACATTGTTTCTGAGTATGTGCAATCCCTGGGATCGAATCCATGACGTTGGCGTTGTTGACGCCATGCTCTAACAGCTCAGTGGTTACAAAAGATACTTAAAGACAGGAGAGCAAGAGACCCAAATGTAGAAAAAAATCTGACTTAGATGAACTTTAACTTTACGACTTAATCTTTTTTTAAAGGAAATGGATGACAGCTGACTTGAAAGCTAATATGATTTGTCCTGCAATGACTGCCTCTGAACCTGTTCTTTGAACTGATGAGCTGAGAGTTTGACAACCAAAGCATGAAGGCCTGAAAATGTGAGCACAATTGGTTTAAAAAATATGGGCTGGAATTTCATTGATCTGAAGTGTAAATTTACATTTATTCTGCCCACTCTTCACAATGAAAAATACAGAAAGGAACCAGAAAACACTGTCAATGCCTATTTCAAATGATACATTTGAAAAACAGATTTAAATCTGATAAAATCAACAACAGCTTCTAAAATGTTTTATTACTGGACTGCACAATTAAACATTTACATCATAAGGCAACAGTTGCAAATGCAACACTATTTTATATTCTTAAAGGAAACACTCTGTGTAAATCTCACCTCATAGTTTTCTTCATTTGTTTGAGGCTGAGACTTTCTCTTTACCACATAAATTCTGCATCACCTTTTTGCCAGCCATGAACTCTTGAGATTCTTTAAAGAAATTTGACTCACATTTTGTTGTCCTCAAGTTTCTCGAACAATTCAATGTGAAGGTATCATTTTATTTAAAAGTTTGTTATAATAAAGTCATAATCTTATAGGTTTGGTTGAAAATCTGAAATCTTCTTATAATCTCTGTCTTTTTACAAGATATAAGAAACAATATCAGTTATAAAGCGCTACAGTATGAAGCTACATTTGCAGTTCCTGAAGGAAAAAATAGTGCTTGTAAGGCACCAGAAGAATAGTGTAAGTGTTAAAGAACAGTGTTTTGGTGTTTTGGCTTAGCTTTAGCTTTCAGGTTTATGTAAATAAAATGCTGCACCAGAGCTGCCTTGTCATTATCAAGACCCTAATCTCAAGTTCTATCAGCATAAAGGTGTTGTAAATGGTTAAATATATATAAGACGACCAATTACAATTCAGTATGCAAACAGATGTAATAAAGAAGACCAACTCAGTATGCAGATATTACAATGACATTGTTTAATTTATTTAAGGATCACAAAAACACAAGTACATAGCATACCTAAGAAACTATCCACAAAGCAATATTTTGTGTTTGTTAGCAGTCTAGGTGAATGAATGTCAAAATTTAGATAAAACCACTAAATATGGTAAAGCTATACTTACTCACTGGCACATCTTACCCCACTTGTTATTTACTTGGTGTAAGAAAAAAGTAAAAGCTCAGTTAAAATGAAAAAACTCAGGCTGTTGTTACAGAGCTCCAAATACTGTGTGCCAGACTTTGAGAATGATATTAAGGGTTGAAACATGACCTTTGTTTATAGCAGGTCAGTGTCCCTTGTCTTAATCCACATTTTAAGCAATTTAAGTTATAAAAAGTTCTGACAGTGGCAGCAGGGCCCTAAGCACAGCTGTGCTGCTCTATTTTCAGACAACCCGTCCATTCATTATTTACACTGCATCAGTTTCCTGCATAAGTAATTGGAACCATTAATGCATAATTTGGCAGATTAATGAGTTTTAATTAAGCAAGTGTTTTATTGTGCTGTTAATTAGGCTTGCTGGGCAATGAGGCTGGGGGCGTGGCTTGTTTCTAATCACTCTTTGTCTAATTAAACAAAGTAAAAAAACAATTGTATAGATACTGTACAACTTAGTTTAGAGCTTACAGATACAAGACTTTCCTATCTTGTTGGTGTATATTACTACCTTATACACCAGTAAAAATATTTCCTGTAGGTCTTGTATGGTATTGTGAGAAACACTAGCGAAGTTACCATTATGTTTTTTAGAATTCCAAAGGTCAATGTGTCAAACCAACAAATACAAAATACAGCTCTCTTTGTTTATGTCTAAAATGGAAGATAAAGCTCTAACCTTAAGCAAAATTTTGAGAAACACAAGAGAGAGAGAGGACTTTCTGTTTTGGGATGACTGTTGCAGTAAGCCACCTTTGGTTCAAAGCCACATTTAGTTCAAACTGTCAAACCGTATAAATGAGATCTGATATAGAGACTTCAAATACCTGACTAAATAATCACCAAAGCGATTTATGACAAAGAAGTTTGTGGATGATTAAAGTTATCAATTCAACAACAATTTTGTTTCAGTTGGATCATTCAATTATTTATTGTCTTGATTGTCATCAGCTAACATCTAATCTCAAAGACAATTTAATATCACTCAATTTCCACAATCCAAAATCACACAATTTCTTTTGAAGCATTTTTCTGAGCCAGAAAAGACGGTCCTAGGCTGAAATCTTATCTTGATAGATGAAAGAGTGAATCAATCTGTCCACATTCTCAAAAGTTATGGCCAGGGTGCCTCATCTGACAGTTTAAAGCATATTTTACACAAGACTGGAAGTCGCTTTTTAATACTGTAAGACCTAATCTAATTTATGTTCTGTTTTCTGAGTTCTAAGTTCTCTGTACAGCTGTTTGAAAAGATTCCTGCATCATTATTTTTTACCAGTCTACTAGTGATTTTTTACCAGAATAAGCTGTAATGTTGAATCAAGAATTTATCCCATTTAGTAAAAGTGTCTGGCTACAGGACACTAATCTGTACAGAAATCAGGGTCCTGTCTATTCTGTTAGACAGTGCTAGTTCTGAGCTTTTGAGAAAAATCCTTCATCTCAGTTCGTCTGTTGCGTTATTCCATACACCACCCACTTAAAGCCCAAGAAATGGCCATTCTATGAAGGAAACTGTGTTGCTGGCTTTTAAAAAAAGACAGAGGAGTCCTGCTGGAACTACTAATAGGGCAAGACATCAGATGTAGTCTGCGCCCTCTGTCTGTGAGTTGGCAATCCTAGTGCACACAAGTAGGCATCTGTGGGCATACTGAAAGGGAGTGGGCAGCAGGCAAGTGTCTCACTAAAAGAAACACAGGCCTATATTTCTCGCTGACTGTGTCACTGTGAAAACTTTATTTATGAACATCTTTAAATAAGAGACGTTTATCTGGGTGGGATGCAAAACCTACCGGCACTGATGTTACGTAAACTGATCGGTCAGTTTTTGATAAGAGATGATTACTGCCTCATAGTAGCTTAACTCAACATTTTTTTTCTTGCAGATTTGCTACACTAAATATATGGCTGCTATAAAACACAGCATAACAGTGTAATTGAGGACGGAGGAAGCAGGGACAGGTAATACAGAACTAGGAGCACTTACACTAATAATAGGCGGTGAGCTTTCTCCAGTATTTTAGAGCAGCAGGGTGCTTTTCTGATGTGTTAATGTGACAATGGAGACAAATGAGGCCGTGCGTTCATGAGGAGGCATAGAACAAGAACCCTGTTGTACAGAGCAGAGCATGAGGTATAGGAGCTCCTGTCTAACTGAACAACTGCACAGGAAGCCAGGCCTGTGATTTCAGATGTGACAAGTAGTCCCTTGTGGCTTCAACTGTTTGTCCAGATACATAACAAATTTTATAATTAAACTACCCATTTAAGCATTCTGAGACATTCTCCATTCACTTTAACTAAAAAGACTATATTGTTTCTTTATCTCTCACATATTATCTTACATTCCACACTATCAATAGAAATGCACACCCCACCCAGCTGACCTGACATCCCCCAATCACCCCCCACCCCCCCAGGAATAGCAAGTCTGATGAACTTGCCACCTGCCTGATAAACGCCATCTCTGTTTTTTCTGCAGCTGGAGAGAGAAAGAGAGAGATGCTTTAAGATGCTGTGATAAGGATCTGGAGCATGTGTTTTGTACAGCTGCTCTGAGCGTGATGCAGAGGGGAGATCGTAACTCTCCGCAGGTGACACAAAAAAACTTCAGAGGGCTGCCACACAATGCCTACAGTGGATCACTGTCTTCTAAAAATGGGACACGAGATAATGACCTGCCAGTCAAAGTGTTGGACAGGTAAAGAAGGTGAAGAAAGGAACTGATGTGACTTGAAACACAGGAGGTTAGGGGAAGAGAAAGAGAGAGAAAATAATTGAAACAGAGATAATTGGGGCCTGAAAATTGGAACAGCTATGCACTGCAAAATTCACTGTTGGTACATCAGGTACTTCAGAGTGCGCTCTGAGTTCTCATAAGGGAATAAAACACCATCCATCATTTTAGAGGTCACACATGACCCAGGGCCAGCCTTACAGGGTAGACACAGTTACTACAAGAGATATCAGACCTCTGAGGTCCACACTGAAATCATAACCAGTGGACCACAAAGGAAGAGGATCTAAACTTTACCATAAGGCCTTTGGACAGTCTTAAATTTATTATTTTGCATTGCTATTTAATGACGTACATAAAGTACATAAAATTACTATATATTGGATACAGTATATTGAATGAATGAATGAATTAATTAATTAATTAAAATAAAAAGTGTGGATGAATCACCATGCAAAAACAATTATTTTCAGTAAACCTTGCTATTGTAGAAATATTATATTTATGGTGATCCTTGAATAATTTCCTCTTAGTAACAGGGTTTTCAAAACAAAATATGTAAAACTGATATTCGATTGGACATGTCAGGCGATCCATGTGTAAAATGAATTTTTTTAAATGATTGGAGTTTTTCTCCTGTGAATGCTTTTAAATATATTCATTTCTTTAGCACTAAATATGTAAAAATAGGAACAGCAGTACAAGCCTGCACAAATCCGGTTTCTATTGACCCTGTGAGCTTGCCAGAGCCCCTTAACAGTAGCGAGTAGCAAACAGCAGAATCTGTTTTAATTGTCATGTATAAAATTGAGTGCAGAGTGTGGCCTTGTACCTGACTGACTCACAAAGGTCAGATAATCTCTGGCTGGAACGCACAGATTCTTAGCGCACTGTATGTGGTTTTCTTACTTTATGTACTATGTTACATACACAGCACAAACTTGTTACCCATGTGTACATCTCTACCTCAAATTAGTTTTTTTATGGTACATATTTCTGTACAGTGATCCTCTTAAATCATTGAGGTTATATAGTGATAGTCGTGTTGTGTATCACAAGCTCCCTATTTAACCAAAATGTATTCTAGACAGTCAGGTCTCCTTCCCTTTGGCATTTTAATATTTAGCAGCTAAATATCAGCTTGTAATGAAAAGGTGAAAATTGTTGTCCTGGCAACCTCAAGCTGAACTAGAGTAGTGTTATGAGCAACAGGTTTTCCTGTGCGTGATTTTAATGCACTGAGAGCAGAACAGATTATTCTTTCATTTTTTTATTTATCTATCCATTTACTAACTTACTCATTCATTTATTTATTAACTCATTCAGTTATATTTGGTATACTGATTTTTTTGCCTTGTACAAAAGCAAATTACAGAACTCCCGAAGCTACACAATGTATAACAACAGTAAACAATAGCTAGTAGACACAGGCAAATAATAAATTATAACTAGACAGGTACATCGTCTGAAGAAAATGTGAGTGGTGCTTGCCATGGCAAAACTCAGAAATGTTTAAACGATGTTAACATGTTTTAACATGATGCTAGCATGATTTAATACAATGCTAGTATGATTTAGCATGATGCTAGCATGACTTAGCATGATGTTAGTCATATGTCACGATGCTAGATCACGATGCTAGTTTAATAGATATACTAATATATTGCTTATTCATGATGTTCGGAGGTTGCTATGGTGATCTAAGTGGTTGCGAGGGTGTGGACAGGAAGTTGCACAAGACTCAAAATAGCTAACTCCCATGTTTCCCATGTGTCTTTGATGTTCTGGTGCTGAGATATAGCTAATTCATGTTGTTTGCTAGGGTGCTCTAAATGGTTGCTAGGGCATGGTTGGACAGTTTCCATGGTAATAATTAAAGATTACTTGCAAGTCTAGGTCAAAAGAGGCCACCCACTTGTCTTTACGATGTTCTGATACCTCTCACCTTTTTAAATGGAAGTTAATGGGGTGGTTGTTCGGGTACTGTAACTGATTGCTAGGGCATGGCTATAAAATTAAAACCATTTGTTGCTGCATACTAAGCCGAGTGATATGAGCCCACTCCCAAGTCTTTACGACATTCTTTGCTTCGCAAGCATCACTAATAAAGGGGATTTACAGTAGTTTTAACAAATACAATTAAAGCTCAAAACTATTTTGTTACAAAATCTGCAAAAATCAGTTATTAAGCAAGTACATAGAGCAGTGTTCAAAATGATCTCCTTGCCATACCCCGATTCACAACAGTGGGTCAAGTTTAAAATAATGATTTACAGTTGGAGCTGTTGTCTCTGATTTAGCAGGTAATATCAGTTTGATTACATTCGTCTGCATGGTTACGTCATATCTGTAAGTAGAAAGAAGACCTGGCTACTATATTGTGTGTGTGGGTGCTGAGGATGCTGGAGTGTTTGAAGATTGTTCTTACAGTAGTTGCTTGGAATTTAAACTTATCCATGTTAACAAAATATCTTTGCAAGTAACTTGCAATTTTATGTTTTAAACAGAGGTGGCGATAAAGAGGCAAACACAGATAAATGTGTGATGCTGTATGATCCTGTAAATATGCAAATATATAAATGTGCATAAAGTAAATATGCACTAAAAGAGAACAGGCAGCATAACAATATTTATATACATTTATATGACATGTATTCATTTAAATCATTTATTTATTCTGAAATGTTTCATTGTAGTTAACATTATGTGAAAAAAGTGACATATTTGCCAGATATGGTAACCCATAGCCGAAATGGGACCTCATTTAATATTTATCCCATCACTGGTGAGGAGTGAACACACACTGCAAGTCGTGAACACACACACATCCCCGGAGCACACTACTGCCCCGGGGAGCAATCAGGGGTTAGGTGCCTTGCTCAAGGGCACTACAGTTGCAACGCCCAGCGCTGGAATCAAACCAGCAACCTTCTGTTTCCAAGTCCGACTCACTAACCAGTAGGCCAATGAAACAGAGAAAATTGTCATCAATTCAACTGCTCCGAAGGCTTTTGTGAGACTGTGGTTGTCCAGCAGGTAGAAAAATCCCTCAGCAATGTTAGAGCTGTTGTCCAGAGGGTCTGCTGACAGCATAAAATTTACTGCCTGCAGGGTTGCCCAAAGATTGCAGAATTTTTAAAACACACAAACTTCCATTTTTCCAGGGAAGATGTCTCACACACAGCCTGCCACACACACACACACAGAAACTACAGAAGAGGTACTAGCTGGTTTAGTCTAGGCACGTTCTTAGGTCATATTTTTGAGCAAGCTGTGTCTTGAGATATAGAGACAGGTAGAAGCTCACCCTTTTACACAAACACACAAAGGTATGTGTTTAATTATGCCTCTTTGAGCACAAACAGCAAAATGTCTTTCGATAATTGGGCGCAGTTTCATTTGAGGGAGTAGAGATTAATGTGTTGATTCACTGATGTCACATATACTTTGGTCACTTATGTAACAATTTTTCTTATGTAACAATTTCTCATGATGGCATCTTTTAATATACATTCAGTATGAGGGATTTACAGTATATTTGGTGATTTATTGTATTACTTTTATGAAAAGGATGCACTTTTATTATTTGATTGTCCCAGATGTTAAAGCAGAAACACACAGTTTCATCAATACAAATATAATATATAAAAAATCAAGTCTTATCAAGCCAGACCTTTAACAAAATAGCAAAAGATCTGGTTCACATCTTTATTAGCCAAAAAACACCTACATAGACAGAAAAAGACTGTCTGACTGTCTGAGTTAATGCAACCAATCATGTTATTTTATTTTTGTTGCTTTTAATGTGCCATTTAGGAGCAGTTATTGTGAATGAGCAGTTATACATAACACCAGAATAATAGTAAACAAAGGTAAAAATGTTTATAGACTCTGTGATACAGTTATATACATATATTTGTATTTAGACACACCTGTGACAAGTAACAGGTGTGGGCAATATAGTAATCACACTTGCAACCAGTTAAAATGGAGAAACGTTTACTCAACCACTGTGTTGTCACACTGAGCATGGAGAAAAGAAAAAAAGTGCAGTTGTCTGTGTATTTGAGAGAAAAAATTGTGGGAAAACATGGACAATCTCAAGGCTACAAGTCCATCTCCAGGGATCTTAATGTTCCTGTGTCCACTGTGTGCAATATCATCAAGAGGTTTACAGCCCATGGCACTGTAGCTAACCTCCTTGGACGATGAGCAAAATTAATGAAAAATGACAAAAAAAAATATTGGTTGAATAGCAGTGGTGGAAAGAGTACTGAAAATGTATACTCAATTACAAGTACTGTTACATTGCTGAAATTATACTCAATTACAAGTAAAAGTACTGGTGTTAAAAAGTACTTAAGTAAAAGTACAAATTACTCTTCATAAAAACTACTCGGAGTACTAATGACTTTTTAGCTGGTGGTATTTATTGAATTATCCATAATTGCTGCATCAGACAAGATCCAGACAATAAAACATTTTACAAAACACATTTAAAGATACTATAAACACTTTTGAAACTTTGTAAACAGCATTAACTAAACTGTCAGGTGTGGTTTATATACGAATC
>JAZGTI010017778.1:0-12008 GCA_036877585.1 Botia kubotai | reverse complement strand
ATATCATCACGGTACACTGCAATAATGTAATAAATTTTATTTATTGTATAATTAATCGCATTAAAAAGTAACACAAGCTGATAAACCTACAAATAAAAAAACTGATTTATCACAAAATTACAGTTATTCTTAGATTCACTTAAAATATATACATGGTACATTTACACATATAAACTGGTTCATTTAATTGGAAGTGATGACTGGATGTTTCAAACACTTTTAACATTAAAATGTTTAATTCTGTCGGCCAGTTTCAACTCCGTTGATCCACCGTTCCTTTCAAACCTAAAATTAAACATAATAAAACAATGTTAGTGGATTCCATCATGAAGTTCAGTCACAGAGGTGTGAGGATCAGATGAGCCAGTGTTAAACATTATGTTATTTACACTTCATTCGTTTGTATCCAAACCTGTCTGGAGTTTCTTCATGCAGATACACACACCGCCACAGTGCATTATTACTCACGGTACGAGTTTGAGTCTGGCCTAGCGCGTACCAAAAGTAATAATGCACCGTGAAGCAGTTAAATGACCTCAGCTCTTCTTTAAGGCACCTCATAGTAAAATTAAACAGTTCACGTGAGTTTCAATGTGTGTTAATATAACAAATTGATGAGATGAACGTTTCTGTGATTTACCACAAATTCACAGAATTTACCGTTTCCAGACGTCAGAAGTTTGACACGTCTTCACATCTTTGTCTCTGTTGGGGTTCAGGTCCCCAAATCACAGATGTCGGCCCCTCATTGGTTCGGCCCCTTAATTTGGCCGAGCAGCAGTCAGAGATTTTAAATCCATCTGTGGGTGTTGTGATGGCATTAAAATAATATAAAACTTTATATTAGCAACGTAATATTTTATACATATTCTAACATAAATAACTGATGTTGAGGTTTATCTGCACAGAATAATGCATGAGATACATTACACAGTGTTCAACACAAAGCCTCAAAATGCTTGTCGTCAAAAGTGCAATACACACGCAGTTATTTGCACATAAATTGCGTAGTAGCAGCAATTCCAGGCTTTCAGTATTACATTTTGTCAACAGAGAGCGCTATTTCCATAAACTACTGAATTTACACACATTAAATTAACACTGTGTAAATTGCAACTCAAGAGTCTTTGAAAAGAGGTGGTTTGAAATTCTACCTGAAAATGATGGATCTGTCCCCAATCATGTGTTGGTCCAGACAGCAGATCCGGGTTTTGAGAAGGTCCATGTTTGATACCATGTTTGAGCTCCAAAACCTGGACTTTGCTTTTAATCTGGTCGATTCACTGTTGCCTCAAGCTGGACATGTGAGGAATGAAACACTTTTGTGGTGTAGAAGGTTCTTTTATTTCACCTTCCTGTGGAAGTGGGAATCAGGATGGTCATTCCCAAACCGGAATTCCTGTGTGTGTTTGGAACTGATAAAACTGTTGCAAAGAACGAACTCCATCTCCTGCTGAAGTTTGTCAACTCTGAGGAAAAACTTTCTAAAGAAACACGATTCCTTTGAAGTTTTGCATACATACTAAATTTAGAAAGAACAACTGTAGAAAGAAGAAAGTCTTTTATGATTCATTTGACATTATTAGTTTGTTAATAATCTAATAATCTGTGTGCTTTATTAAACCTATTTACATTCAACAAGCACAATCCGTTCTGAAGTTGAGTTGCTATAATATTGATTGTTTCAAAATAATCAGGTGTGGGAAGTTGTCATAATTGAAGAGAATTTGTATTCATAATACAGACTTAGTGCCTTCCCTTAAACAGCTTAACAACAACTTAAACCAGCCTGGTTTACTGGCTTAACTGTTTGCTAGTCTCACAGCTTGGTCAGATGAGAACCAGCATGGTCAGACCAGTTTAGGCATATTTGTTGGTTTTATTAACAGTAATAACGCTTTTTTCTATGAAATTATTAAATTAAGCATTAAACTGACATGTCTCTGACATGTAAAGTAATATTAGCTGAGATACAGTAACTAGGTGAACAGATGTTTTAAGCCATTGCTGTTACTTTATTGTACTGTAGCACAGCTGAAACGCTGCATTAACCAATCAGACCAGAACTGATCAGAACTGATTCATGATCTATAATATCATGAGAACAGGAGAATGCTAAAGCTTAAGGAACAGAAATGTGTATTTCAGTCATGAGGTCACCCGGTTTCATTCGTACCTGAGGAATCCTATTAGCAGGAGACACAGAGAGGAAACAGGAAGCTGCTGCTGGAGGCAGATATCAGGTCCCGCTTCATCCGAACAATACAAATCTCAGTCGCGCAGGAAAAGGACCTGCGTCAGCACTCAGTGACAGATTTTAGAAAGACAAAATGGTGCCAAATCCAAAGTGTCCTGAGAACTGCTTTCATGTACGAACCTCAAACACAATGCTGTGCTCCTTTAATTTATTCGTAAGTGTTGTTATGAAACGTTTATCCAGGACACTGTAAACCCTAAATATACTGTATTTTATACTATAAATAGATATCTTTTGTGGAAGGCACAGGACTATGAAATGTTTGTGCGGTCTGAATGCAGTGATTGGATGTCCTGCATGCCTGTCAAATATGTCTCTGTTCATGTGTTGGAGGAGGCGTGGCTTTGAAGAGCGCTCGTATGCTTTCAGCTTGCTATTGCTAGCCTCTCCCAAATTGTCTACCCTACTTTTAAGGGCCCACGTGCATGTATTTAAACTACTTTTTTTTACTTCAGTTTGTATTTTAACTATAAACTAAAACTTGAAAGGTACTTTTAAGGCACAGTTTTGAATGTTTTAGTCTCAACTAATATAGCTCCTAAATAGTAAACATTACTACACAGTTAGCTGTTTGCTTGTGTTCCAAACCCAGCCTGGGGAATAAATCACCTTTCTCCCCATCAGGGAGCTTTGAGGACATGCTTTTGTCTTTAACATGGCTATTGGTAATGTGTGCCCATGTTTAGTGTTCACTTGGTAGTGCCACTTCCTGTAGCCCCTCCCCTCAGCCCAGCCACTCCTATAGGCTGTGACAGAATCTCACAGCAGCAGTTTTGCTAAAGCAATCTCACATCATCAGTGTCGTATGAACATCTACTAGAGAATAAACGACAGAATGCAACAGTTACGAGTAGATGAACAGCTCTGGACAGGAAGTCAGTTCTCGGAGACTATGGGATGTGATTTGAGGCCGTTGTGAGTTCAGGGTGGGGTGGTCATACATCGCTGTATAAAGAAGACGCTACTTAACGAACTTGTTTTGAATTCCTCGCGTTCTGAATGCATTCCACAGCATGAGAACAAACGATGGAAGTGACGTCTGGAATTCTGTTCTTTATCTGGCGTTCTCAGTCCTCACCTGCTGAATTAATCACACGCTCTGAACCCTCAGCCCTCAGCTCACTGAGAGCTTTTTATAAGCAGGAGGAAGACATTCATCTGAACGGCTGATTTCCTTTGAGAACAGACCGGCAGAAAACCTTCCGACCTTTCACACAGTGTGTGAGGTTTTCTTGAGGGTTCTGAGAAAGGCCTCCTAAGATGTGATGATTTCAGATTGAATTATATAACGGTTCTCTACAATAACAACGCAGCTGTTAAAGCAACAAAAGGCACGTACAGGTTGTGTAGAACATGATGGCAAGAACACGCCATTAACTAGCTTATGATTTTCAGCTAAATTTAAACAGTTCTTTACAGTTTTCCAGCAGAGTCACAATATTTGAACATTATATGTATTGTGTGTTTGGGCAACATAAGCTCCTTTGAAATCTGTTGAATAGATTTTGTGCAGGAATCCAGAAGAGCCAAGATTTGTACTAGAGAATTTTTGTATATGCTCGTTTTATAAGTACAACCCCAAAAACTGAACATTTTAAGATAGCTGATGATTTTAGTCTAGTGCCCCCTTGTGGTCACATATATGTCAAGCTCTGTCAGTCCCTAGTGCTTCTCAACTGCTGCCACAACCCTCAAAATAACATTAAATACAGATTCACTGGTAACAGTTATAGACCAGAATGTGTGTGTGTGTGTGTGTAAAATTGTCATCTATAGATGTATACTTTATAACTTACATTTAGCAGACATATATATCATATATTAAATATATATAACAAATCATTATTATAATGAAAGTTTTGTGAATTAGACATAAAAACGTAATGCTTTGTTTTATATAAACTGCACGGTTGTATGATAAAACAGAAGAAATATAAAGAGGACAAACATAACATTTTAAAATGGTCTTTAATTTAAAACTTCTACATAAAAACTGCCAGTTCAGCAGACAGGTTTTCATTTTACAGTTTGAATGATTCAGTAACTAAAATCAAAGTTTGTGTACCGGTTAGTGTTTGCAAAAAAAAATCACCAATCTTTAACACCTGATTTAGGCAGTTTTATGTTTATGAGGTCTCTGAAGGAAGAAATCCAGCGAATTCAAAGCACAATACACAGAAAAACACACATTTCAGTTCTTCAGTAATTCTTTATAAATGAACGACGATTTTCCTTCAGCCCAAACCTTTCCTGAATGAGGTAAATACTCTGAAACCGGGAATGAATCAACAGGGTCCAAAATCTACTTTTGCCGTCTGACAATAATGCATGAATTGACAAACTGTACCAACCAAAATCATTTCTTACTGCTAATAAAACTTTATTTTACATTATTTAATAATAACATGTTGTTATGATCACAAATTGTTTAATTTGATGTTTTCTCCTACTGGATATTTGCGGCTAATGACGAAGATCGTTAAGAGTCGTTAAGTCTCTGTGAGGAAGCTGCACAGAGTTCTGAGAATAAAACAATTGTAGAAACTTCACTGAGGCAAAAGTTATAAGACGCATAGAATCTCAACAGTCAGTTTTAATGGAGCATTTGTCTTGAAATTCCTGGCATTTATAAAAGATTAAATCATGTACAATGCAACATTAAAGGTTACTTGTCTATATTCAGTGACATTTGACACATGGCAAGTTTTAATGTTGGACCCTGAAAATTATTTTTTCATAAAGTTTCAAAAAATACTCTAAAACAGTATAAACAAAAATGGTATGAGGTGTAGACAGGTGAACATGCAGATCTTTACAAAAATAAATAAATAAACAGCTGAGAAACAGTGGAGAAGGAAAAACAGACACAGACACGATTTTAAAAAGCTTAAGTTCAACCATCAGAGATCGAAGGCTTGAACTTCATGGAGAACTGAAGCCCTGAGACTGGCACACACAGAGACAGGGCAAGCATGCATGCGTCCAAACACATCACCACCAACATGTACTGGAGCACTGCATCACTACAGCTGTACCATCATACACAGCCACAGGAAGAGAGAGAGACAGAGAGACCAGCTGCCGAAGTAAGAAAGAGACACAGAGAGCCATACAGAGAAACAGAGAGAGGAAGGGAGGGAGAGAGAGAGAGAGCGGGCCACAAGCACTGTTCAGAGGGGATTACTTTTTGAATTATTAATGATAGATTCGAGAGTTGTGATGTCATCCTGTAATGTCATCTCATGAACATCAGGCTGCAGAAACAGCTGTACTTACAGTATTCAATGGAAAGCAATATAAATAAGAATACACATACATACAATATATATATATAAATATAAACTGATGGTCTTTAATTTAAATCTTTAATTTAAATAATAAAAGGGGAAACACAAATCTAGCAAAACTTCCTGAAAAATGCTTCTCATCTGAATAGAGCTGTAGTGAGTCAGGAAAACAACAGAGACGTTACTGAGAAAAGCTGGAGGTGAAAGAGACACATGAGAAAACGAGAAGTTGAGAAAGTGTGTGTGTGTGCGCGCAGGTCACAGGAAGAGAGTGTTTATGTGTGAGTGAAGTGACAGATCTCTCTTCTCCAGGAGAGAGAGAGAGAGAGAGAGAAAGAGAGAGAGAGATCTGTCCTGCTTCACCTCTCGTGAAGATCTACAGCAGCACCTCACAGAGAACTCACACAAGATGCTGAGCAATGTTATGCATTTATTAAATACTACTAATAATAACAATATTTGCATTTATTAAATACTAATAATAGTAACAATGTTTGCATTTCCTGATGGAAATATCAGTGCTTACAAGGCAGGAAACAAACAGTGTATAATGAAGAGGTTTTGGTAAGGTGACAGTGATTTTTCCAAGACGTGTTCCCTGATCAAGTCTTAATTTAAACCCTACTCATGCCCCTGACCCAGTCCTAACCTAAACCAGCCAAACACTGGCCCTAAAGCTAATCCTACAATCTTATTGGCTGTCAGAAATGTTGTTCCAGCATTTATAATCCAGAAACACATCTTGCTTTGCAAAATCACGTTGGTGAACCAACGACATCACTGCTGTTTTATTTTGAATGCTGAACATTCTACCTGTCAACCTGTCAAATATATAAAATATAAAATAATAATACAGTCAAATAATACTGTAAATTAATCTACAGTATATGCTAGTGTACTCCTAAAAGTTGACAAATAAACTTTACACTATGTACATTTACATGTAAAGTCTTTATGCTCCAGGAAGATGCACTAAAAATATTGACGATTATGATTTGTACTGAAGTTAGCACCATGATGCCTGCTAGTTGACAGGGCGTTGCTAGGAGGTTGCCAAGGTGTTCTGTTGTGTTTTTAGCACATTGTCATGTGGTTGCTAGGTTGCTCTGAGTGGTTATTCACAACAGCCCACAATTCTGGCTATATAAAGACAAAAGCCCTTTTATATGTTCTGTTTCAATAAAAGTACATCAACAGAGAACAGAATAAGACGATGATGATGATGATACTGTATATCAGAAAATGATAAATCGCAATTGCTGCCTTGCAAGCACTTCATGAACTGAACAAACCGAAAACCAGCCCCTGATGTATGAAATGAGTCCCACCTTTATCAGAGTTTCAGAATTTACTTAACGGAAACAGTCTGCACTGACGAATATTTATTAAATCTAATGTCTGAGGAAACTCCTTTGTGCTCTCAAGCAAAGCCAGGCAATAACAGAACAAGTACATGACCTGCACCTCTGCAAACAAACCTGCAGTCTGATGGTAAGCAGCTGCAGCACAAGGCTACATGTTCTAAGTCCATACGAGAAGCAAACTTTTGCAAATCATCAGCAAGCTGGACGTGAGAGAGTCTGGCTTTGTTTCTCGCTCGGAGGAGACAGTTCAGTGAACAGTGGTCGTGTTAAAAATGGAATTAGCTGTCAGTTAGTTCCTCACAGGCCATTTGACTGTGACTACAGTAACATGAGGAAGTTGTGTGACACAAGGACACTTGCCCTGCCACTCCTGTGCCAGCCAAACACTTTTAGGAATCTGCGAAGAAAGAAAACAGAAACAAAAAGCAAGAAAGAAACAAAGAAACACATCACACGAGACATGTTAGACATGTTACATAAGATCATGTGACACTCCTTTACAATCGTGAGCAGATTCACAAACAGCAACCAAACCTCAATGAAACGCTTAAAACCGTTTTGTAAAGCAGTGTAAACCCACAACGCTGTGAGAATTATAGACATGGACCATAAATGAATAAATGATGTTGCTAAACAGCATTAAAAAGTCTGTTTTTAAAGTGTGCATAAGCAGCGATGAATTCCTGTTGCACGCTGCAGTGTGATGTTCTGTCCCAGAGTTTCTCCGTCTTCATGTTCTTAGTTTTCCGTGCTGCTCAATGTACAAATCACATGCGACCACTTTTTATCGAACTACACTGAAAGGCATTGTGTGTTCACGATTACATTTATTTTATTTTTATTTTACAGCTGGAGAAAGTCTCGTACATGCATGCAATACTTTTGACTTTTGCTCTTTAATGATGAGCATTTAAACTGCGTGCGATTTGCTGTGTGGGCAAAAAAAAAACCTGAATATTCGTGAGGTACACTAAGCATTTACACTAAAGTAAATGTACCTGAGAAACGTTATTTCATCTTTCATGCAAACAAATCTCTGAAATCAGATATCTCCGTTTCTTAAAAAAATTACAAAACATTACACTTTAATCGCTACCTAAGCTGTTATTTTGAGGCCACGTCTCAGGGCAGGAAATGCTTATTTTTATTGCCAGAAGGTCAAAGTATTAGTTTTTTCCTCTTGGGACATTTCCTAATCGTTCATGTCCTAAAACATCTGATTGCTTGTAAGAGAAATATAAACAGAAGGTGAGTATGTGAGGATACTGGTTACAACAGTAAACAAATATGCAAAACATGAACACGATATGTTCACATAATACGCCATAACGCTAAATATCAACATGATATGTTGGTAAATCAGCCGTTTTCATCAGATATCAAAATTATACAGCAGCTGTGTCTTATTGCCTAATTTACCCTCACGGGTGCTAAACATTTTCACCCCGATTTACTTTGAGGGCAAAATAATTCAATATGAAAACAGACCAAAAGTGTGCAACATACTGCATGGAAACATATAAAAACAGGAAGTGCTTGGTCTGCTTCCTCTTTGAATGAGGCTGATAACATTGTATGTACAGTTACACCACATTATAAACGACCCTTCTGGGTTATGTGGGGTTATATGTATGTCATAGCACCTTTGGCATTCGTGTCCAGAAAGAGTTTGATGTAGGACGTGGGCACGTATCCCTCCTCATCCTCGTTTCGCCGAACCCGGGTCCAGCCGTCGCCCTTGTCCTCCTCGATGACAAACAGCATCTCACCCTCGCCCATCGAGATAGTGCCCTCGTTCTGGCCTGCAGAAACAAACACCAACTTAAAGTGTTTTGACACGCTGGTGAGGTTCTAAAGACGGAGCAAAATCTCTAGTACCTTCGAATGGATAGAGAGCTTTGCATGTTCCGATGGTGCGTAACGGTTCCTCTTCATCAAACTCTTCATCAAACTCAGTGCTGCGGGACTTGAACTGCATGGTCTCAGTGCCGGGCTCCTCCGTGTAGCTGCCATCCGGACTATGTGCAGAAGACATGCAATACGTAAAACAGACAACATTAGCTTTGACGTTTCAGTCAGATTACACTTTTAAAGTGCGAGTGTCTCACGTGAGCTTGTGTTGAATTCTGTTTAACATTACTAATAAAAAAGCATTTTCTGTTGAACTCCCTCTAGCTTCAACCAAGGCTAAATGTTAAACGCTCCCTTATTTGTAAGTTACTTTGGATAAAAGCACCTGATAAACAAATAAAAATAAAAATAAAGGCTAATACGGCTTTGCGGTTGTTGTATAACAAAAAAAATTATTTTATTTTAAGAGGTCATAGAATCAAAGTTTTTTATAGCACCAAAAATGGTCACAAATCAGTTCTTCTGGCATAATTATACTAATGTGATTCCAGCTTTTATTAAAATAAACTTAACCCGCGTGTTTTTGTCATTGGGATTATTCTGAAGGAGGTGTGACCCGTTTAACAGACTTTTATTATCTAGTGTTTCAGAATATTACGTCAACACAGATTTCTCCTTCCTCACTGTGATTGGACAGCCCAGATTTCTGATCAGCCAATGGTTTTTATTGGAGCGTAAATGTGAGCAGTTATGCATTCAAATGTGTTCAGTTGTGATGTCATACAGTTGATGAGGGTGTACAGTATGTTACAGTATGGGAAAGTAACAGCATGTTTTATAGTATTATGAACGCTTTCACATTATATGACACTTTTAAGGAAACTGTGTCCATCATATGTGAAATAACTGAATTCACTGTGCTATTTTCGGTAGCCCTGCTGCTTAGGGACTGAAGTACCTCTCTCGGTTTTGACTGTAGCTGTTTGTCAGAGGCACGTTGCCCTGCGAGTCGAAATGAGCGCTCTGTCTTCTCTGAGGCTCAGATCCATTCTCCAGTAATCTCCTCTCCACCTCCGTCAACCAGCCCTGAGAAAACACAAACAATACATGCGGTTACTTGAGACAGTCATATCAGGCACTACATTTCCCATCATCCCCCTGACAGAGACCTCCAGATCAAACTACTGAAGATTCCAGATTCTGCCTCAGACATCAAGTCTGGACCAAACTTGACTTTCATACAAAGTAAACAAGAAGCTCCTTAAATTCACCATTGAAATGAATATAATATTCATATTTTAAAAGCAAATAATAATAATAGCATGGAAATTCAAAACTGATATAGCATGGCAGTAAAACATTCAGTGCACACCAGAAAATGCTGTCGTAACTTTTACACTGTACTGAACAGGCTGTGGATTGTGTTTGTTTACCTGGAATTTGTGCGCTTCAAGTTGTAGTTTGTTCAAGTTTTGTGTGATCTCCTCCAGCCGAGGATCTGTAGTGTCTGGATCTCCTAAATGAGGATTCTTCATGTAAACATCCTTCATTTTAGTCAGAGCGTTCCTGCCAATAATCACAAAACAGACGTTTGTACATCTGACAGTTTTTATATATAAATATCTAAAAAACGTTATTCTTCAGTTTTTATGCAAACGTTTTAAAAACATTACAGACTTAAAAAGCATAGAAAATCTAGAAAAATCTAAATGTCTAAAAAACAGGATGTTTTTAGAACATTCCTAGAACGTTCAAAATAACATTTTAAACATTTTGTTACTCAATGGAAACTTTAGGGAACCGTTCTCACAATCCAAAATTGTTAGCTGGGTTGTTAGGGGTTGATCTGGGTGGCTGCTAGACAATAATAAACAACTCTATCTATATTGTAGATAAATCTAGAGATTGATTACAATGAAAAGCTGCGCACTGAGGTCACAGCAGCCTCGGGTGGTTTACCTCTGATCCATCTCCTTCTGGATCTCTTTGTTGATGTCATTGAGTTTGGCCTGCAGTTTTTTCCTCCTCTGCTCTGGAGGGAGATGACTGTAGTCCTCTTGACTAGTTCCCTGCAGAGACAACAACTAACCACACTTAAACCAACTAACCATTTTAGGTTGTAACAAAAAACATTAATTTAATGTAAAATTTAAGGAACATTCAAAATGTCCAGTTTGTTAGGTTGTATTAACATGATTAATCAATATCATATTTTTAATATCAAATTAAACTTACCAGTTTTAGAGAAAGCTGTGAATGTCAAGACAAGATAAACAGATAGAGAACTCGGTTAATACACACTGAGGAAACCGTTACGACTGTTTGCTGTTAAGACAAACAGATTTATAATAAACATTTTTACTTTTTATAATAAAAATGTCTAAAAACACCTTCAGGGAAGCTAATTTTGTTCCTAATATTGCTGTCTAATCAAACTGAGATGATGGTGCTACAGTCTTGTCCAATCAGTGACACGGCGGGCTGTGAACTCACCCCGCGCTTCAGAGTCCGCAGGCAGTGCATTCTGTGTTTGGTGCCCATGAAGTCGTTGAGGCGCTGACTCAGGGGCTCCTTGGGCTGATGTGGGGACTGGGGCCCGTTGGGGAGGCCCTCAGGGGATGGAGAGGTGGGGGGAGGGGGAGGGGGCTGGCGGGGCGAAGCTAACAAAGACATAAGCTACAGATGAGATGTGATGGAGACACAATGAGAAATGGAATGGAGGAGGACAGGAGGAGAGGTGATGAAGAGAGAACATTCAAGAGCAAAGCCAACATTCAGCATTTCTCATGCACTGAGGAAACCACAACCAAAAACAGCCCTGTTCAAATCCTTATTTTCCAAAAATAATAGTGGAACATCACAGAGACTAGTAAGAAAGTAGTAAACGTGTCACAAAAATGACACACAAACATTTGAAAGTTTGAATTTATCAATTAAATGCAGATGCACTGATGTGCTCTCATTCTTGCTCATTTTAGTAAGAGGTCGTCTAAGAACACTATTTAATTCAAATCTCCAAGAAAACATTTTTATTTGCAGTATAATCTTATGCTTATGTGGGCCCTGTGCACTAATTAACTAGGAAGTTAATTGTCAATTTCACTGTGCTGTTCCTAATGCATTAAAACAGCTAATTAAGCTTGTTAATTGTCAGAATGAAACAATGTTTTAATAACAACTTGCACAAACCCGTAGTTGCATGAAATAGCCGTCGTAAATGCTTCCAAACAGCAGGAAAATCACATAAAG
>JAZGTI010017777.1:0-12009 GCA_036877585.1 Botia kubotai | reverse complement strand
CATTATCGAGTGCCAAGGAGTAGGTGCCACCAATTCTAACTTGTAATTTGCCTTGTCCCCCAGCTAAGATAAGTCAGCTCAGATGAGGACTTGTAGCAGAGATACACTACTACTGTAACAGACTGGATAACTTAAAGATAGCTTGACATTATCTTAGTTATCTCAGGATTAATGATTAGGTTTGGCGTTGACCAGGGGTCAGTCTGTCAGTCCATGTTTATTTCCTATGCCAACTGTTCAGTGCCCCCTCTAGGACATTTGCTACTCAGGGTATTGCCTTATACTGTAATTAAACATGTCACCTTTGGATCGTTTGAACCCTTTTTGAAATTCTCACCCGATTCCTGCTGAATCCTGTCGCTGTGATAGTTTTCAAATTAAAACAGTTAAATTTGCTTTCCACACCCTAACACAAGCCTTAGTGCTTCATTGAAACCCATAATATCACGACCGGTTTTGCAGTTAACAATAGCTTAACAAATTTGCATGAAAGGAGTAACGTGTCACTGATAAATTTGCTGCACTGTGTGTACACAGAGGAAAAGAAAAGGTTATACAATCCCTTACATTTATTTAGCTGCTTTGTATTTTGTAAGTTATTTAAGATCAGTTATTTGTGTCGGCAAGAAACAAGTTTCCAAAATTTCATCTATTCTATTTTTTCCTCTGTCCTGCACAGCATCTTTTTAGACTTGTGCTGTTGGTGTTTGTATAATTTTGAATTGAGAACGAAAATGCTTAAAGTAAAAAGTCACAGATTTCTTTTCTGTTCATTATTGATGCTTATTTATACGATGGGTTCGCAGATGTTGATTTGGTTGACTTTTTTTTCGTTTGCTTTAGGCGACCATGTCCTTTTGTTATTTGCATTAAAATATTTTTCAGGAGAAAAAAATACAATAAAATAATAGTCATACAATATTCAAACTCGACTCTGTGCTTCTTTCAGTAAATGGTTCATCTTTTATAACTTTAACCTAAAATGTAACCTATAAAGCACCAACCCGGGCTATTATGATGCATCGTAAACCTTTTTTGTACATTTGCGCATTTGACAGACGCTTTTATCCAAAGCAACTTAATCGAACCCCCAACCTTTGCATTGCTAGTGCAATGCTCTAGCAACTGAGCTACAGGAACACTTTCTTATGTGTGGCTGGTGTAGAGGACTTTTTAAAGATGTTTGATGTGACACTCAACAGTCTCACGCCCATATGATGGCCCAGAAAACACTTTCACTAAGAGAAAGCACTTGTTCTGCTAACAATGCAAATCTTCACATTTAGCGCACCCCTAGAGACGGTCTACAAGTGTTAGCAGTTACCGATCCAACTGGAGGTTCTCCCCTTGGGTCCTTTGTCCTCCAGGCCAATACAATCACTCCCGGCAGATGCCAGAACAATAGGGGCAGAAGAAGAGAATGGGGTGAACCATGTGATGCGTGAATATGCATGAAGCCCTTAGGTCTGGAAAGGGCACATCTACAATTATTAAAAGGGGACGCTTCCCTCTGGGAGGGGGTGGGTGTGGTGTCTGAACCACATTTAATGGTCTCTGGGTCTGATCAATGGGCCGTGGCTGTACATCTGCTGCTGTAATTAAACACTGGCAAAGCAAGTAAACCTTAAGTGACGAAGCAAACAGATTCATTTAGAAATTAATTGATTACATTTTAAAGTTGGGATTTTTTAGGTGAAAAAAATAATTTGAATAAAATGAAGTGATACAAGCTATCACTGATTTCTGTTTTTGATGGGTAGGAAAGTTTTCCACGTGTGGTGGCCTCGATAAAAAACAGACAGCTCTGTTTGTTTTGACAGATAAGACACCTGCTTTAGAAAAGGTTGTTACATAAGAGGCATTATTATCGATGGCCCTGGCCTGTTCTTCTGTACACACATCTTCCTGCTATGTTAGCACTGGTGTGAACTGACTAATTATAAAGTAATGAGACTTGGTTTGGTCCACAAAAATGGCATCGCAGATAAGTGGAGGTTTATAAAGTAAATATGTTTGAACGTGTGGTACGTGTCACAAATATTACATAAAAGATTATTGCTGGGCGACATGCTAGTTGGCTTTAAAGTATTATTATTATTAGCATGAATTTTTATTTGGCTCTAACAGCATGTTGGTTTTAGATTAGATCTTGAGGCAGGATGGACAGCATTGTGTATTCTCAAGCATTTATATAACCGGCTACATCGATCTAAACACACATATACTAGGAATTTGATGCTAACGTGTCATTTTCTCATCACCCGGCAAATTAAATTTCTTTTCAAAGTCAAAAGCATCAATCTGTAGCCTACTTGTGACATATAAAGTTGACAGATATGTGACCTAAATCTCTTTTAACCAACCACTTGTTCCTGTTTTCACCTAAGCAAACCACTTTGTGTATTTGTGAAACTGTTGAGATAGGTGTATATCTATGCATGTGAATACACATCAAATCTATCAGGATTGGTCATTGAAAACCTCATATTGGTTGACCAAGTTTTCACCTCATCATACTGAGTTTTGTAGGTCTGCCAGACTGCAGAACTAGTTATTGTTAACATTCTTCTCATCACAGATGAGACCAAGTCGTGGCTCTAGCAGCTGACCATTCAGATTTTGGATGAAGAAAGTTAATGGTTCAGCATGAAAAGACATCCCAGCTAACAAGGAACGTTCTCAGATTGTTGGCTAACATTCTCTAAAGGTTTTCTTATTATATATATGAAATATATCAAAAACGTTATTCCTAAGTTGCAAATGAAATGTTTAAAAAATGTTACAGAATACAATTTTAATAACATTCTTACAACCAAGCAATAACGTTAGCACGTATAAAGAAGTGAACATTTTGCATGTTCCTAGAAGATTCAAAATAACATGTTTAACGTTTTTGTTCCTTAACATAAACATAAGGAAACATAACATAAGGGAAACGTTCTTACAACCTAAAATTGTCAGCTGGGATTGAGTTAACATGTCATGAATACCATTGGGAATCACTTCGCTTTTTGAATCTACTCCTGACAAAAGGTTGCCTGTGACCTTAGTCACCTTTTAAAAATAGAGTAAGTGGCTGACCTCAATATACACAGTGAAAACAATCTTAATTTTCACTTGACAGTCCGCTAGCATGCCACTCACCACCTACGTGAAACCTGCTCGCTTCCTGTCTACTAGTTTTTCCATGATGTCACGTCTTTATCATCAGCTCGTGTACTTGTACAGCTGAACAGGAAGTCCAGCTAACATTCTCTAAAAACGGCAGAAATATTATATGTCACAAAGACGCCAGTAGATAAAAACAACTAAATTCTGCACAACCTGGATCGATGTCCAAGGAGCGTAATGGCACGTTACCACCGATCGTTCGGAAAAGTAACATGAGAAAGTTTGAAAGTCACACCTCACAGGGACTGTAACACAAGCCTCATGTGAGGAAACCTGAGCCGGTCGCATGAACCAGATCCTTCCCGTTCTATTCCACTGGCACACTGTGTCCCCATAGACTACTGTACAAGCTGTTGCGTCTGTGTATCGTCCAAAACACTCTCTGTGCCCTGCATGGTGTAGAATCCCGGAGTCTGCCTTTTCACGGGCAACAGAGGAAACTGTGGGTTCCACCAAAACCGGGTCTGTTAAACCTTCATGAAGGCATGTCAGACGTTGGTTCCTGGAGAGCCCAGGAGAACAGTGAATGGAGCCAGTCAGTTCAAGCTGTGCACAAGGTCTGGATCTCCTTGATTGGAGGTAAGATAGACTTGCTTCAAAGCAAAACATTGTTGATAAAAACTTAACGATAGTGTTGAGTGGAGTGTCGCTTCATGGACTGTATGTTACTGTATGTAACATGCTTGTATGAAGACTGAAGGAGTTGCATGCGATTTCTCCATTTGATTTGAGCAGTAGCTGCATTTAAAGCATTAGGATGCATGGATTGCGCTACATTATATTCTCCAAGCTGCCGTTCAAAAGTTGCAACCAACACCACCCATTTTTATAGCCTTACAAACACACTTATATACAATAAACCCAAAGACAAACAAGCTCTTGTTGATAGTTCCTGTGGCCACTGAGCAGAGCGTACAGTGTGTGCTGTTTGCAGATTATTCAAATCTTATGCATGATGCACCAAAACAGACCTTACTGCCTTACCGCATTGCTTACTGCCTAAACACACAAACACAGCACAGGTTACTAATCTCCTTCATGGTGTCCATATGTTCAGTATGAACTGTTTAGAACCATGTGTGATGCGTCTCATACATGATCCCTCCAGCTGTTGTTGTGAATGACCCGAATAAACAGTCCAGTGTGGGCGAATGACATTTGAGATGTCTATGATGTCAGATTGTCTGGCTACTCGTGTCGTTCATAGCAAGGCTGTGAGCAAAGAGATGTAAGAATATATAATGAAATGTGTAATGAGAATCCAATCCAAATTAGTTTGAATTAGTAGGTTTAAAACTGCAGTAAACAATTACCGTATATGTCACTACATTTCTTAACACTGACAGACATACAGAAATATAAATAGACAAACAGATATATAGACAGACAGACAGACAGGCAGGCAGATAACTGGACAGACAGACAGGCAGACAAATAGGCAGACAGATTTTATTTCTACAAACAATACAAGCATCCTGCCTCAAAGGGTCGAACGGGGTATTTATAGTAAAGCAGCACTCAAGCAGATTGAATTACAACGTGTTTCCACAACCCGATGTCTCACAGCGGGTGAGTAACACATCCTCCCGTCCTTTAACTAGTCGATTGAGAGTTAACCTCAGTAACATCCTTCAGCGCCGCTGATTGGACAGCTCGTCGCCACGTGACGTCCCTTTAAGATCGCTCTTGACTGCTCGCGACCGTGGCATGAGAAAGATTTCCACATAAAGACTAGGACAGACTTACGATGTAGTAGATCGCGTCTTTTATCTATCTATCTAACGAAAACGGGGGTATATACACGGACAGGTGCTTCGGAGGCTTACCCGAGAGAAACATCTCCGATGCTAGTTACTCACGCACTTTTACGCGGGACTCGATCAGGGATGTTGTAGTGACGCATTTCGGGCTATTTTCGCAGACCGAGAAGTTGCAATAGTTGATCTCGTCCTGGGGACGTTATCGCGGATGCACAGTCTCGCCAAATCGATAACGACGGTATCTGGTGGCTTGTCTCGGAGCAGGAAGACGACGTCGGAATACATAGACGCGTGGGAGAATGCAACAGGACTTCGGTGCCTTACTGGGACGTTTAACGAGGCTGTTTTGTCCCTAAACTATTCGTGATATTTGCGCCATTAGTTGAGTTTTGCAGCCGTAAAGAGGAAACGGATTTTTATAGCACCGTCTACTTTGTTCCGTAAACTCCCGTCGATGACTCTCGACAACTTCAAACATTCAGCGGTCCTCACGACTCTGTTTAAGATGGCAGAAGAGAATGAGTTACTCGGCGCCTCAGAGTTCATAAAAGGTGAGTTGTAAGTTTCTTGTAAGTTCCTCGGGCTGAGATATACTCGTTTAAACTTCAAACCGTATTTTCTGTCAAATAACTCAAGTACACTTTGTGTGGGCCAAAGTCAAGGCGATAAATCATTACGAGTTTCTCGTTGTATGCAAAACCGCGGTTGAATAAATCCATTGTCGCAGGCGATTAAATCCAAGCCGCTAATCCGGCGATAAAAACTCACCTGTGAGGAGTATTACTAGTTGTTTTATAACTGTACCAGCTTGTTTAATCGACCATGTGTGATTTTCCTCCCTCTTTAGATCGGCTGTATTTTGCCACCTTACGGAGCAAGCCGAAAAGCACGGCGAACACGCATTACTTCAGCACGGATGAGGAGTTCGTGTACGAAAAGTGAGTTTTCCCGCCCTCAGCCTTCTGTCAGCGGCGAAATCCTCAGCAGGCGGGAAACGCTTCCCAAGTCCGTTACATAACGACCGTTTCCTTCATTTGAAGTGTAACGGAATCACGTGTTCAAATCTCCTGCGTTCCATAATGGAACTGTCAATCACTGGTGAATTTCCTGCTGAGGGAAAATTAGACAGTGATGGAATTGCTGTTCTTTCCCTCCTACTGACAGAAAACTGTTTTAAACCCTGTCCGACACCGACTTCCAAGCAGGGATTATGGTCTTGTGAGGCCCAAAGAGCATCAACTTATTTGGGAGGGCCCTGTTATGCAATTGCGAGAGATAATGCCCCAAAGTTATGTAAAGTTATGTTGCGACATTATTTTTCTCAGTCATGGTTATGAGGTTATATAGCACATTGCAAAAATAAGCAATGTATCATGGTAGTTGTAGAGTAAACAGGCGGTACCCTGAAGAGTTGGTAACATTCTGCATTTATTGCACAAATGCAGCAGTAGTCAAATTTTGTTCATCTCTTCGTTTATACCTCTGTAGAGGCTTGTCTCCAGGTGTCAGGCCACTGCCGGCATCTAAACTAGAGGCCCTTGACAGTCATTGGCCCCAGGCGCCTGATCCATAATCCGTTCTTGGTGGTTTCTCAAATGAATCTGAAATAAATGGATGTGGATAACATTAAACTCATTTGTCATTTTGTTTTCTCTTTGCTTTTTAGCTTTTATGCTGATTTTGGGCCTCTTAACCTTGCTATGCTGTACAGGTACTGCTGTAAACTCAACAAAAAGCTTAAGGTAAGTCAAACACCTGCCTTTGTTACGTTCGTCCTTAAGAATTCGCAGAATGTAGCTACAGCGATTAAAAAACGCCGGGGAATTCGTGCTCACACCCCTCCGATGACAGCATGGAAGATATTTTGGGCCGTCCGACGCGCTGACATTTCCTTTGTTTGTAATGTGGCATGGGAGTTGAAACTAAATGACACAGCAGTGAACTTCAGCCATAGCCATTTAATGTCCCAGTCAGTCATCATTATATCCAGATTTCAGTTTGATTTCATGCCATGCCCGTGAGGTAAATCTGTGTGTGCTTGTTTTAAATAAAACCAACTTTAATCAGAGGCTTAACAGAGTAAATTACATGTGTCCTTGTCTTTGGAAACATGTGCCTCTCCCTCATTTAGTCTTTGACTCACCTGTCTCAAATCTGTGGTAGCTCTTTATTGTGGACAGACAGGATTTGACTGGGGTGTATTTGGCTGTGGGCACCAATCCATGCCAAGATTTCCTATTAAGCTAGACACTTCAGTCTGTTTGAGTACAAACCCATTGATTGAGAAGGTCCACCCAGATATTGGATTATCAATGTGGGGGCTCTTCAACTTAAGTATTGCAAATTTGTCATTAAGCAAAGGCTATCCAATATTTTAGTAAGTAGTCAATTAGTAAACGCCTTCCGGTTCCAGTCATGAACTTTTACCCATCAGCTCCTTATTTTGATCAGATGTAAGCGAATGTTTATGCGAGGGGATTAGAACCGACCTCACGCACATGCAACGCTCACCAGTGTTGGGCTTGTCATGCGGTTTGTGCTTGTCCTAAGGATTTATGAAGGAGGATTAGATGTCTGTCCAAAATCCAGCTCTGCACACATCAGTTGTGTTGGGGGAGGGCTGTTGGGTTTCTCCTTGTCCTTCGCTCCTGTTTTTCCCCTTGGTTGACACCTCTCAAAATCTTTTTTTTGGGGATGTATAGTGGTTGGAGAATCCTGGTTGTACGATGAAGTTTAAAATTGTATTTGTCTCCTGTGAAAATACTGTAATATGTGAAATTATAACAGTAGTTTTATACCAAAACCTGAGCTTTGTACTGAGCTGCCTGCTTTTTTTCTGCATAGCTTGTTGCAATGCATTCTGGGATCGCCTTCTTTAAAAGGGATGTATGCCTTAGATTTTGGCTAAAGTAATGCATCTCAGAAGGTAGCATAACAGTGCCTATGTTTTGTAGGCAACAGCTTTTGCATTAGACACATGCCTACGATGATACAGAATGCTGTCCAGGCCATAAAATGGTTAACTTCACACAATTCCAACTTTAGTTTCCAATTAACCTAAATGGAGAGGTCAGCAAAGAGCACCAAACCCAGAGCTTGTGGGACTCTGAAGTTTATAGCGTCCATGCAGCGATGGGTTTTGCTCGCATTTCTGCTTTCTTCAGATGTTCGTGTCTTTCAGGAGCCAAAGAAAGAGGATTAATAATAACCAAGCCCTTATTTTATCTCTGTGTTCTGTGTTTCTAAAGCTGGCAAGCTGTAGTTCTCTCATGTGTTCATGTTTTGGAATATTGAAGGTAAAGTTCTTGTGGTAAACGCATGTTGTTTCCCTCTGTTAACCACTGTCACCATGTCCACACCCATCCAACCACATGCGATCGTCCCCGCCTGTTTGTGATTTACAAGCTGTTGCCATAGCGATGGCATTTTTCTTTCTAACCCCACCGGTTTGGGCCTGCATGCTTGGTTGTTGACCGGCAGAACCAAAAAGCAGAAGATCAGAAGGGAAGCTCTGTAATATCTGTTTGTAAACTGCGGGAAGGCCGGTTCTTAGTTGTCGCAACACCATTGCAATTATTTTCTGGATGGTTTGCTAGCGTTGCTAAGCACTGCTTGCACAATCTCAGGTTGGCGTTTTTGTAGCACGATCAGATAAAATAGCTGTCAATCTTGAGATTGTTTTTAAGCTATTGTGTTCATAAGCTTTTATTTTGAAGGCCCATTTGTTTCCCTCACTAGCATAACCACCCCTTGCATGTGGATGCTTTTCCTTTGTTTTGGTGTGAATATTAACCTACTGAATAATTTGAACCTTGTTTTACTTCTCAAATGCATTCAACCTTGTTACTTTGGTTATTTCATCCACCCTTTAAATTCTTTATTCAGGTGCAGATGCATGCAAAAAATCATGTTTTAAAGGGAATGAAATGGTTAAATCCTGCTTAGCACCTAGAGTTCATGGCTTTGTAATCTTCAGTTCTGTAGTTTTGTCTTCGGTTTGTTTACTTGATTCTTGGCGGATGGATTGTTGTTGTGCAATTTCTGGAATCCCCAGCAGTTCGTTTTCCTGACAGTTTTAGCGTTATCCCTGCACAGCCAGATTTGAACTCTACAGCATGTGAAGCGACACAGAAACAGATGCTGTACGGGCTTGTTCAGTTTAACTCGCATCCAGCACAGATTATTCTGAAGCTTTTGGCATGCTCCTGTGCATGAGCTGTCTGAACGCAGCCCGTCCCGCGCACACCTGCGGCCTTCTTTGCGTCTTTTTGCAGCTGCTCTGGCAGATGTTGAAACGTCAATCTCTAGTTTTCTCTGTTAAAGACCTTAAGCAAGTTTAAGCAAAAAACGTTTCTGGTGTTTAAAATTGAATGGTATTGGTGTCACTTTCTTATAACACGTTTGCTAAACATCTAACCAGTCATGTAAACTGAGCGTAAATGGGTTTGAAGTTTTTTTCACAATAACTCCAATGCTTTAAGACAACCCGTTTAACATTTAATGCATTATTAATATTCAGTATTAGTCAAAACCAAGTTTAACAGTTGCATTTTTATGCAGTTTTGTCTATAAAAATGCTATTTTTAATGAAAACCAAGTTTAATAACTGATGCTTTGTTTTTTGTGTTGTTTTGTCTTTGTGTGCAGTGGAACAATAAATAAATGTTTATTTATTAAACATTATTTTGTTCGTATTGTGATGTGTCTGTGCTTGTCTTTCCAGTCATTCACACTGACCAGAAAGAGGATTGTTCACTACACCAGCTTTGATCAACGCAAAAGGGCTAACGCTGCTGTTCTCATCGGTGCCTATGCTGTAAGTATCCCATCATCCTCCTCTTTTGTTTTGTTTGCCTATCGTCTGTATGTCTACGCCACCGAACGGGCGTGTTAATTGCTTTTGTTAATTGTTTTTACTCACGCCCTGGAAGGAATCTGTCATAACCCTGCAAATTAGCGTTAGCGTCAAAACCAACAATCATCCCACTCGTTCAAAGACAGGTTTGTAAACGTGTCCCTAGCGTGTTTGCGCACACGCTTCGTCGGACAAAAAGTCTCCTCGGATGTTTGCATTCATCCTTGGTCCAGCCGCCCCCTCGGAAAGAGCAACAGCTTGCTGACTGACTGGCTCCACCCCCGCGAAGTCAACGCAGTAGCCCCGCCCACACCGTCCTGGATCGCATGCCAGGGTATCGACTGCATTCACCAGTTCCACACATTAGCTCCGTTGAACGCCATCGCTTTATGCCAGATTGCCTCCTGATTGCTCTGTTGGACGTCTCCGCTCTTCCTGTCCCCGCCGCTTTACAAGAGAGCCGATTTATTACTCGCATGGCACAGTTGGCATCGATGCTTTGTGAGAAACACAGGTGCCGTTTGTAATGTGGGTCAGCGTATCGTTCTGATAAGCTTTTCTGTAGCCGATATTCTCATTTTTGAGCTCCTTATGGGGTTGTGGCATCATGTTTTTAATATCATTCACAACCTGCTCTGCATTTTAATCCTCTTTTTTTAATAACACGCACGTCTACTTGCGCTAGCAAGACTACAGTGTATATATATGAATTATCATTATACATTCGTATTCAGATCCATAAAGCTGCCACTGTCTTACTCAATGAGCTGCAGGAGGTAAGACCACACAGGAGAAAAAGATGCCAGCCTCATGAATATTAATGAGTCCTAAATGGAAACAAGGAAAAGTTGTACAAGATGCTTCTTGGGTTTCAGGTTGTTTACTTGTTAATGTTAATGTCCAAGTTTCAATCAAAATGGAGTTGATGTGTTTAAATATCATGAACCTGTTTTGTTTTTGTTTTTTTGGTGAGCTGCTGTTCTCTTGCTTTTCATTGGACGAGGGCCATGATGAATTATAATCTGGATTAACGTATAATCTGCTGCTGGACGGCTGTGATGTAATGGCTGTTTGCCACTATAAATCCGTTGTTGTTTGTTTGGTTGCGCTCATGGTCTCGATGCCCATGGAATATGTTTTTCAGTCATATAGACTACATGACTTTTGATTTTGTCAACTACTGTATAGTTCTGTATTTTTTAAATGTGGAAACTAAATCAGAGCTTTTCGCAACGTAACTCGGTAATGGAATAATTTAATGGTTTACAATCTGCACAGTTTGAACACATTTTCAGCGTTTGTAAAAGTCATAAATTCTTTACGGTTCAAATAAACTTCAGACCCGGCAAAAGCAAGCGTACTTTCCTCCGAGTTAGGCTGCTAGGAATGGTCACATTTACACGGTCGCCTAAATTTAGCTTGAACCATGACCCTGGGTTTAATTTAACATGGTCTTAAATGGAAACTAATTTTAGCTTTAAAAAATCCAACCCTTGGGGACCGCTTTGAATTCTTACGGATTCCTGCCTATAGATTTTAATACTGCGCCTAAAATTAACTCGTGTTTTGGATGTTTCTCTTGCTGACTATTTCTGTCAACTCCAGCAGTGAGGTTTCTAGATAAACGCACAATCTTTTCTGCAGATTCCCATCATGCCCTGCATGCATGGATCAGCTGTTAATGTAATATGTTTCCACTCTGTCAGTGTTTATATTGATCCCGGCTTGACATGTTCCTTCACCAGCAGCTGATGTTTGCGGCTGATCTGCTCCGCAGCAGATGACCTGGTTTTGTGGTCGTGTAAGGAAGAGTTTCGTGTGTGCCGGATGAACAGCTGGGTCAAGATGTTCCATCATTTTTGCGTGTCACGTGGTGCAGCAGGGGCGCAACACAAACAAACAGGATCTTCTCATGGGACTGAACTTAATCTGCAGAACCGTTCAGCTAATTGTTCAGCGTGTGCATATTTCATCAGCTCATGCGGAATTGACAAAAGCTTTGATCTCCTGCTAAACAGCCGGAGACAAATACAGTCCCTTGACCTCTGCCAATCAAAACCCTTAAAGGAATAGCGCACCCAAAAAATACATATTCTGTCTTAAGTTATTTTTCATTAGTCAAATGTCGTTCCAACTCCAAATGACATCCTTTCTTCCATGGAAGGCAGAGGGCACAATGTTTGTGACCGACAGCCTCGGTCACCATTCACTTGCATTGTAAAA
>JAZGTI010017776.1:0-12009 GCA_036877585.1 Botia kubotai | reverse complement strand
TTTTTGCTTATTTTTAACCAAAAAAGTTACAGATTGCAGCTTTAAATTAGAAAAGGGAAGTACGAGCTTATGAAACACATCTTTATGAAATGATGTCATGGTGAAACATCTTAAACGTCTCCTGTAATTTAATGAAATAGTTGCAATTTATATGCTGCTAGCAAACACAGTGACTTCTGAATGAGGAAGGATGCTTTCTTAGTCTAGATGGTGTAGCTACGACATCAAGCAGCAGGGGCTAACTAGGCCACGCTAGCAGCCAAACCTTGACCTCTTGTGTTAGAACACCAGGTGTCCTGTAGGCCAGATGTTCTGTGTTGTGCTTACAAAGATGTAGAAATATCCCAGTCTGTGCTTCTCTCTTTATCAAACAAAGAAAACAAAAGCCTGTTTCAAGAGCTGGAGGTTTTGTGTGTGTTTCCAAACCATCCGTGTTTGGATGTAGTGTTATTTCTGTCCTGCATGTAAAACGAGGGGCAAGGTTAGGTGCATTTCGACACGTTGCATTTTCTCTTGAGCTGAGTAAGCTAAAAACCGGCTTCATCTATGTTTAAAACTCTGTGAAAGAGATCGGATTGCTCACTAGAGGCCCTTGTGTACACAAAGCATCCGATGCCCCCTGGCCCTTAGTACCGTGCCTTTTATTTTCAATTGCAGCAATTCTCAATAAATGATTCAAGTGGGAACTCAAAACTGGGCAGATAGTTCTGAACTCTCTTCTGTTATGAAAAGCTTTCTATGAGCGCCAACCACCAAAACAAGATTGGAAATGTTTGCCAGCAGCTATCAACACAGGACACGCGGCTTGACACAACATGTCTACAGGAAGAACTTAAAGTTCAGTCCTCAAACTGTAGAGTTCCCTTTTCATATTTGACCTTGTTAGTGTGTGTGTGTGCGTGTGTGCGCATTTACCCATCCTTTGGCAACAAATATGAAAGATACTGACAAAAATGGCCTTTGGGGAATTCAGTACATCCACATTTGTGTAATGCTGTATATATGTTAGTTATACAGGAATTTATATGTTAGATATATATGTTAGTAACACAAAATAAATATATATATATAATATATATATATATATATATATATAAAGCATATTCAGGTTTACATGCTTTCAAATATAAATTGCTAAACTATGAGCATCATTTTGTATTAACAAAATATTTAGAATTTTGCACCAAATTGAAACTTACTGCCGATTGCCTATATTTGCGAGAGGAGGCAAACAAGACCATTTCCTGCACCTTTAAACTTTAAATTTAACTTGGTAGCTTCCATGTTCACATGGCTGAAGTGAGGTAATGCAGACAGAATTTCATTGTGTGTCCTTGAACAGTAAAGCTCTAACTGACCTTATTCAATAATATCCTACACTATAATTGAGAAGGAAATGTTGAGGCCACATATGGTTTCCCATAATGCACTCTGTCTCCTTCCCACTTAAACAAGGACATCTGCTACAGCCACATGATGCACTAATGTCATAGAAATACCTTACAAAAATACTTCAGATACGAAAGTAAAAAAGGAATGTTTTTAATTAATACTACCTGAAAGTCTCTGATACGTTTATGTTTGCGAACACCATAAATTGGACTTTTCTTATACTGTGTTCAGTGTTTTGTTGAATCTGGGTTATTATTATCGGGCGTTGTTAGTCATAGAGAAAATTAGAAGGTTGTCATAAATACTGCACATGCTTATTTTCATTGGTGCACCAGTGACTGGATTTCTGCTATGACATTTTGTACCCTGCAAGCTAATAATTGTGTATTTTTGAGTGCATGAGTCATACCAAATGAGGCATCCAATACTGCACTGTACAAGAAGTGTAGAAATACAATTTGTATGCAGACAAGAATATTTTCTGTTTGTTGTAACAAAAGTCACTTGCAAGTTTCGAAACGACTGATGCTTTGTATTTACATTTACATTACTTGTATTCATTTAGCAGTCTATTTGATCCAAATTGACTTACAAATGAGGCAAGCAAGGACATAAGCAATCCATCATAAGGCAACAGCAAATTGGAGTTCCAATGACACGGCAAAGTTCCAAAATTTCTCAGAAGGGTACAAGCTAGAACAGAGATGAAGGTAAAACAACAGTGAGGGAAACCTGCGGTGATTTTGTTATAGGAGTAAGTAAATTAACAGCTGTGAGGTCTGGGCTACAGACTGTGCTGATGGGGTCAGTACTCTGGGGTCTTGGAATGCCAGGGGCCCCCAGCCTTGGGTAATGTGCCCTGAGACTGCTAGAAGAAGTTATACACCAGGGTTATGAGCACTTACAGTATGGTGTGATCACCAGGGTCCCTGAGCCCCTCACAGCTAATACAATATGAGCTATTCACTAGGCCCCAAGCCGGACCCTCCCAGCTAACAGGGAACGTTATCAGAACCTTCGCTAATGTTTTCTAAAAGTTCTTTCTAAAAATTCAGAGTTCTTTCAAAGTTATCAAAAAGGTTCTTGCAGTAATGTTAAAAATTTTTTACATTATATATCATATATCAACAACATTATTCTTAATTAGTTAGTGGAACGTTTTAAGAACGTTACAGAATTTAAAAATTTTTAAAAAAACATTGTAAACATTTGTAAAATTATTTTAACCCAGCAATAATGTTAATACAACATCTAAAAACTGGACGTTTTGAACATTTCTAAAATCTTTAAAATAACATTTTAGCGTTTTTGTTACTTAATTGAAACATTAGGGAAATGTGCTTACAGCCTAAATTTGTTAGCTGTGTTTAGTGCCTCTCAGTGCATACAA
Source organism: Botia kubotai (assembly GCA_036877585.1). Taxonomy (NCBI): domain Eukaryota; kingdom Metazoa; phylum Chordata; class Actinopteri; order Cypriniformes; family Botiidae; genus Botia; species Botia kubotai. The sequence continues at coordinate 9,227 of JAZGTI010017776.1, read as the reverse complement.
AGCAAGCAAACAACATACTGCTCCCTTGACTAGAAAATAAGGCTCCATTTCATTACTTTGTACATTACTGAGAAGCCCAAACTTACAGTCTACCTCCTTTGATCATTAAAAGTTCTAATTAAGAACTAATTCTTTAAAATCTGTTATTATAAATCGTAATATTGTGGGGCATTTTTCCTCTAAAAAAACACTTTATTTATACATAGTTACGTATTAATCTCCTAACTTTATTCCCTTTTATTCTCATGACATTACATTTAATCTCGTAATGCTTCAACTTTAATCTCACGCTCAACATTAATCTTGACTTTATTCTCATAATTTTGACTTAATTCTCAAAACATTATGACTTTATTCTCCAAATCCTCTGAAATCCACCTATGGGGCGGGACTCAAACCAGAGTGCTGTTTCCTTGACGCCCGGCGCTGAGCGAAATTCATTACAGTAAGAAGTCAAACCGGCCTGAAACTGTGACATAGCATCTTTCAGGAGTCTTATCATGTGTCCAGTTATATTTCTCTGCTGTAAGCCTGTCTAGCTGAAGGATTATGCTGTATAGTTCTGGCACTGATGGCTTCCATTTTATATTAGCGGCTGGCTGGTTAGCCAGCGATGTGTCACTCCGCTGGACACACTCATTTTTGGATGCTGAGGTCTTAAGGGAAGATCTGTGGGGTCACTGAGGACGGATTTGAGTTGGTCATAAGCGCGTTCCCCTGAGATCTCTGGGAAAGAGGAAGAGAAAAGGAGGATTCAGTGTGGGAATTCTGTCATCTCAAAACAGGAAGAGGGCTGTAGGAATGTGACCCCAAACCCTGAAAGAGACAGAGACGGACATTTTAATAACAAGAATACCTGTTAAAAAGCTTTTTCCTCAATATATATATATTATTATAAATGCGTTTTTCTTGTATGTTCCAGTGAGAGAGCATATACTCAGCTAACAGGGAACTTTCACAGAACGTTGTTTAACGTTATCTCAAAGTTTTCAAATAAGTTCTTGCTGTAATATTTGTTGGTAATGTTATTTATCATACCTCAAAAATGTTGTTCTCAAGTTGTTAGTAAAACATTTTAAAAATGTTACAGAATTTAAAAAAGATCTCAAAACCAAGCAATAACATTAATGCAATGTGTAAAAAACTGGGTGTTTTAAACGTTCCCAAAACATTCATAGCGTTTTTGTTACTTCATGAAAACTTTAGGGAAACATTCTTACAACCTAGAATTGTTGGCTGGGTAGATGTCACTTGTTTCAGAGATGGAACAATACAGAGCACAAGAGAGTGAAAACAGAGGCTTCTGTGTGTATGTTGTGTGTTTATAAGTGTTTCAGAGTAAGTGTGTGTCATGGAAAAGCTTAGGCATTCTTGCAACTGGCTTCCACCACACAGTCAGAATTTTGGCTCACCTCAGCAGTTCCAGAAGCAAAGTATTCACTCTGACAGGCTAATTCACTGCTAAATGGAAAATAAATGGGGAGGCAGTCACAAGACATTAGTAAAACAAGGTGTGCATACGCACACACACCGTCACACTAATACCTCTTTTGATTTTTTTCTGGTCGATATTCTCTAAGGCCTTGTTAAGCAAACATATAAACATTTTTTCCAACTGGCAAATTATTACCCGCTTACCCATCTTTACACACATCTACTATAAAAACTCTTTGCTACATACATAGTGTATTTGACTGTTTGTTTAATGACACACCAAATATTACATCACAATCAAAATAAATGGAATACATAAACAGACTGATGCAAGTATTTCAATGACATCTCCTGCCAGACTCTTTCCTGACTTTAATGAGAGAGAGAGAGAGAGAGAGAGAAGAAGAAGAGAGGAAAATAAAAAAATCAATACCAGTAAAGAGGTAAAGCGAATAAAGAAAAGAGCATAGAAAAAGAAACGAGAGTTTACAAAACACAAGCAGCAGGCCTTCGTGAAAAAAGATAAAGAGAAATGATAAAATATAATGAGTAATCTGAGACTAAACCAAATATTACCAAATACTGAGAATAAACTTCAGCAAACTCTGCTTATCCCAAAATTATTTTACACATTTAAAAATCTTATCTTTAAATCAAAATAAGATAATTGTGTATAATGAACAGAAGCACATATACGTTATTAACATGGTTAATGCCTAACAAACAAATGCAAAACAAAGAAATAAAATATTCTGTTTACGTTTTGGAAAAAATGATAAATTGCAGGTCTGCTTTTGAGGGTGTGTGAACGTGAAAAATAATTGCTTGAAAGAGCATAAGTGGTGGTGAAAATTGCTTTTATCCTGTGGGGACTGAGACTTAAAGTAACATTCAAATAAATAGGCACTTAGTCATTTTTACACTTTATATTGAAGCTAATTAAAACAGGAGCAGATGCAGAGGGGAAATGTCAAGGAAAGGTCACTGTAGTGAGGGGCGTGTCATGTAAATGTGAAAAATGTTTTGCATGTGTGTACCTTTCTTCCTGTCCTTCTGGGGATAAAATTTCTCAAAATGTCCCCAGAATAGAGGCTTTCAAAACCTTGTTATAGTGACTGAAAATGGTTTATAATGCCATAAAATGTCTAAATTCATATCTAAAATGCTTCTCACACTGCACTCCACCCCGGGTTATTTTCTTTAAACCTCGCTTTTAACCCCAGGTTAGGAAACATTTCACATTAGTAGTTTTAAAAGGAAATTATTGCACCTCAAATAAATACGGTGAGCGGCAGCGTAGCATTTGAATAGACGGCCAATCAGAAGATGCTTCCATGCTTACTTTATTGAATATTCATATGCACGTTCCTGGAAACTTAAGCGACTCGGTAAAGACCATTATTTCTTTCTCCAAACAGCACAGACTTTAAAGTGATGCCTTTTCCAAAGCTATAAAAGTGTAGGAAACCAAATGGGTCATTTATTCTACATGCACCGTTATGCACGCCATGTGTCTACCAAAATGTCGTAGTTTTTGAATTGTCTTTTGTGGGTACGCGGAATTTTTAAAAGGCCAGCAGCATGATACCAGCAGACAGAAAAATGTCAGTGCGGTCACTTTTTCTGTTTACACTGTAAAACAGGTCCCCTCTCAGCTCGCGATCTTTGGAGTTTTTACTGCTTAAATCTGACTTAGAGTGGAGGAGGGGCTTTGTAATGAGCTAATTAATTTTGCATATTAAGTGGCGTGAAAACAAATGCGACGCGTCGCTTTCTGAACACCGTTTTTAATCTTAATACAAATTAAAGGTGCATGTGAATTATGATCTATTTAAAGTGTAAAAATCCCTAAGGCGACATTTTAGATTCAGATTATAGCCTATAGTAATTATTATTGTCTTGTGTTATAATAAGGAATGTGAACAGAATGTCTTCAGATGGATACTGTATACAGACTGATATTTGACCCACATATTTCTACGTTCTCTACGGTTGTAGTGTGTGTTTCTAACAGAACACCACCTGAGGTCAGTGTAACACCTGATATTAAACAAAAGCAGGACCGAGGGGAACGTCTGAGCTGAATCAAAAGTGCAGCAATGATATCAGGTGTTGATTTGAGCATTTACAGTAGCTTTTAAAATACTTGGGAGTTCTCAGTTATGTTTTATTTGAGTGTCAGCTATAGATAACAGCTTCAAAATTTGGTCTTGGAGATATTAGGTGACAAAGTTAAGTTCATAATGATAATCTCTCACCTTTTACTGCAGAATTTGGTAAATCTTGGTAAATCTTAGTAAAGCTTGTGATGGTTAAGATCACTTGTGAATCTATAGATGAGACATGAGATTACCAGGATCTTTTACTTGGGAGACAAATCTGAGATTTAGGCAAAGTCTTCATGGCTGCCCATTTAATCTCATTGTTGTCTCAAAGAAACAGTTTTAAACAAGAGATATAATTTGTGATTGCGTATTTCCTACAGCCATCCACACCGCTGTGTATTTAAACTGATCGTACATCATTTTGTCTTGTTTGGTTATGTCTTATGATTTCATCTGACTGATATTTTTGTGGCAAATTAAATTGATGTATTTTTTAAATTTCACCCATATATCATGTATCAGAGCAGACGTGTTTCCAGAAATAGATAAGAGATCACAAATATCATGTGACTGCATGATGCTGTTTTGGAACCCAAATCGGTTCTGTCAGTCCAAAACAAACAGTATATCTTCTGTGTCCAGATGCTCCGCGTTAGCACAGCTAGAAACACATACACACGTTCAAAGCAGAGGAGCTTTGAGGAATCTGAGGATATGTGTGAGGTTTCTTTGTTCTTTGGCCCTTTTGTCAGCTGATGTATCATAAGTGGCAGGATTGTGTGGGCTTCTGACCTAATTCCACTGATTGATAATTTTAGAAGGAATAAAGAGGAACGTTTACATGTGATAGCCCCGTGTGTCTTTTACCCTCTGTGTGTAGGATGAATTGAGCACAGTACTTGATTTTAGCATGAAAACATTGTACAATTTCATTTTAGGAAGTTAAAAAAGCAGCACATACGAATCCTTGGAAATAAATTGGTACGTGCATCAACACCCGCACCAGCACAAAATGGCATTGGATTGTGATTAAAGGAGTAGTAATGAGATTGTGTAAACAGAGAATTCACATTCAAGAGTTTGAGTGTGAACAGATGCTTATAGAAGTGAGTAACAGAGTTATGGAGAAAAGTGTGCATTCTGTGTCCCCTGTGGTTGATCTACAGGTCTTTCATGGAACACAAATGCAGTCAAGCTGAATGTAGGCAGCCTATTTCTGTACTAAATGCAAACGTAACAGAGTAACAGAGTGCAGATCTGTGATGAATACCTTAATCCAAGCCAACAATTTTAGGTTGTAGGAACGTTTCAATAATGTTCCGTTAGTGACAAAAACTTGTTAGTGACAAAAAAATGAAAGTTCTAGAATAGTTCCAAACATTTTTAGATGTTGTATTAACATTATTGCTTGATTCTAAGAGTTATTCAAACATTTTTATTCTGTTATGTTTTTATGACGTTCCGCTAATAACTTAAGAATAATGTTTTGATATATGATGTATAACGTTAAAAAAACATTGTACTAAAGTTACTGCAAGAACCTTCTTGATAAATTTGAGAGAACTTTTAGAGAATGTTAGCTAACATTACGGGAACACTCCCTGTTAGCTAGGAATGCCAAGAACTGGCACGCTGCTGTTGAAAGTTTGAGAGAGTTTCCAGTGAACACTCTGTTTGCTCCATATGGCAATTAGTGTTTGAGGTCCACAGTGGCTCCATCTGTGTGTCTGATCAATAACCGCTCGCTTACATTTGTAATGCAGGGCTCCTGAACTTCCTGCTGCTGAGGTAGGAGTTAACTTACATGCCCTTAGCAATCACATGCATCAGCACTTGGTGAAATCATTCTACAGTGATGGCATTGCTATCTTCTTGATTGTGTCTTGGAGGATATTTACTCTATTTGTTCAGTAACTAACACAAAACGGGACCAAGTCTAACTACCCCTGTGATCTGTAATCATATATTTTGTGTTTATTTATGATATTTTAATTATGTTATTGTATTGCTGAATATTGGTATTTACCAAATGATTCATTTTGTAAAATTATGAAATTACAGTAAGTAACTGTAGCTTGTATGCTTATATAAGTAGCTTGTATAAGTTCAAGCCCTCGTGTTATAAAAGATGTCTCTTAGCCAAATGACTTGTGCTGTTTATGACCATGATTCATGCCGGTTAAACAGAATTTGTTGTTGGTGAACAACATTGTTGTTCCCTGGTCCACCAGCTAGACCAACACTAACCAGCATAAACCAGCTTGGACCAAAATAGTAGGGAAATTCATGCTGGTCTAAGACAGTCTTTTCAGCAGTGTTTAAATGTCTTGGAGATTAAATTTGTGTTTTGGAAAACAGATTGTATTCTGGTTAGCTCATTATTAGAAGAGTGTCTCTCTATCTCCCTTTCTCTCGCCCTGTGTGCTCTGTGCATGTGATAGACAAGCGTGTATTAAGGGTAAATACCAGAACAAGCTACGCAAGCCCTCTACACACTGCACTGCTTTGTGTGGGGCTGTTTGCACAGGCCTAGTTCAGCCACAGGGCAAGTGCCAGCATCATTCCTCCATGCTTGAGTAGCATTACAGCTTCTGTCTCCATCTCTTTCTCTCTTTCTCTCTCTCTGTGTTAGTATTTTATTCATTCTTTCATGGTGGTTGCTAAGATGCACAAAAGTGTAATAGACAATCACTAGTACCTTTTTGGATCAGTTCAACCCAAGCCAAAGATTTTTTCATAATTTACTGTCGTTCGAGATTTTTCATCTTTTGTTTTCCACAGAAGAAAACTAATACATGTTTAAAAAGACAACAGAAGGAGAAAATAAGAACAGAATATTCATTTTTGGGGCAAATTATTCTTTTAAAGGTAGAGTAGGCAGTTTCAGAGAGGCTAGCAATAGCAACCTAGCTTTGAAAGCGTAAGATCCCACCCTCCCTTCATCAGAACGATCTCTAAACAAATAAATGCATGCAAATACATAGTCTGACAGACAAGTGGGACATCCTATCATTGTATTAGAACCGAATGTCATGATTGGACGAACATTCTATGGTCCTGCACCTTCCACAGAAATGTATAAATATATTTAAACCACCCTACTTAGTGATTGCTTTTAGTATGTGAAGAGACTTTCAACCGGCATAACAGAAAACGTTTCTGGAAATAATCACCTACCCTGCCTTTAATAGCAATAGCTAAGATTAGAAAATAAAGGGTTTCGTCCAAATCTAATAAAGTGTTGACTCACTCGCTCATATGGAAAAGTCCTGTCGAGTCGGCGCCTGGTCTGCTGTCATGACATATGTTTTAAAAATTGTCATTGTGAGTGATCAGATGAATGTTAGTGTTGGTTTCCAGATTAAATTTCACAGATGGAGTCTGATTAGTCCCTATAAATAACTGTTTTTCTCATTTTAGACCTCACGGGAGGAGAGAGAGAAGGAGAAGTCACGTTTGGACTCCATGGTTCTGTTAATAATGAAGTTAGATCAGCTGGACAAGGAGATTGAGAATGCTCTTAGCTCCACCCCCTCCCTCAATGGAACTCCCAACCTCAAAAGACGCATCATCTCTGTAAGTGGCCTGCCACCAATCAGCATCTTCCTTTTAAATGACACATGAATCTCATTAATTTCTTAATAATTAAATTCCTGCTATGAGTTACGAAGTAGTGCTCAACAACTAACTTTTAATATTACTGGATCCATATTAAACGTGTAATATGTGATATCAAATTATCTAATTTAAAGTTACAGTTAGATATTTGTTTATTTACACTAAGATAATGTAACTCTTTTCCTGAACAGGAAGTTGATTTAGAAATTCTGGATTCAGCAGGAAGTCTTTCGGCCTCCTCCCAGTCTTTAAACACTCCAATATATCGTTCCTCATCATCACTGTCTTCATCAGGACCTTCGGGGACCTCCGGGGCCAGACCAAAGAATGAGGTTAGTTAACCTCAGACCTATGAATCCCCATATGCACTTTAAAACGACCTAGCTAACAGGGTACTTTCAGTTCTTGCAGTAATTTTAGTAGAACGTTTTTTATATAATCTTATATTTCATATATCAAAACTGTTATTTTTAAAAGAAAATTACAGAATTAAAAAAAGTTTGAACAACATTCTTATAACCAAGCAATAACGTTAATACAGCGTCTAAAAACTGGACGGTTTGAATGTTCCTAGAATATGTTTATTGATTAATCAAATTGTTATGGAAATGTTCTCACAACCTAAATCTGTTAGCAGGGATGTAGTTTGACCAAAGTCTGACTTCTAATCGGTTAGCTAACTGCTGCTCTGACATCACCAATAACAGTCAAGCAGTTTTCTGCTATAATATAAGGGGCGGTTAACATACATATTGAAGCAAAGATTTAATTTGTAGCGCTGTAGCGTGAATGATCCTGAATGATCCATACTGTTTGCGCCATTGATTTCTGCATTGATAAGCTACTTTTATGTTGATCCACTTTTTCCATGTTTTTACTCACTTTACTTTTCTGCTTCAGACTTTCTCTTGTACAAACAGACCTTTTTAAACTTTGCCCACGTGTACAGACATAACACTGTCCATTTCTTCTGCCTCTCGCTGACACTTAAAGTGTTGTTGGCCTTGAGTTTCTGAAATGTTGAGTCAAGCATGTAATGGCCAATGACTCTTACTCTGAGCTCAAGCTCACAAAAAAGCATTCTGTCCGTCTCTATAACATGCGCACACACACCGACGTATAGCCAGACATGCGCATGCACCAGAGGGAAGATCATAAGGAATTTTTCTTGGTGTGTTTTAGCTGCTGGAAGTTGGCAGACAGTAAAGGGTGTCATTATCATGTTCCAGCAGCTGTATCCCATCTTAAAGAAAGAAAATGAGAGAGAGGGAGAAGAAGAGAAGGAGAGAAAGAGAGCGAGAGAGAGAGAGTCTCTCCCCAGTAAACTTTGAAGTGGCTGTTGGCACCACAACACCCCTTTAATTTAGTGTTTACATTGTTATTCAGCATACAGAAATCCATGTCTAAATGTTGGACACTTTAGTGGCCTCTTCAAAACCAACAGAATCACTTTAAAGTGCGTAAGAGATGATTGACAAGCGTTTTAACCGGTTCTGGGAAGTCACGAATGGTATGTAAAGGTGATTCTTAAACCAGTAGAAAGCTGACCTGCTTGGCTGATGGCAAACCAAACCATTTATTATTAATATTAGTATCAGTTATTAATATGGCTGTTGTTTGCAAAAAATGATTCATTTTTAAGCCATTTTTAGTTCATCAATATAATTAATTAATAAAATTAATGAAACCTGTTCATTAATTTAATTGGAATTTAAAGACAAACAATATGGCCAATAGTATGAAAAAACCCTCTTCTAAATGAAAGGTTTGGCTATATCCAGTGTAAACATACGTTAATGCTACACCATAAAATAATATGCTAAAGAATTATGTGCTTCCATCTTTGTGGCACAAATTTGAGGCCTTTTCTGTTCTATAATGACAGTGCTACTGTGCAAAATACGAGGCCCATAAAGACACTGTTTGCTAAATCAGAAAGAACTACACAGACTGGCCTGCACAAAGCCCAGACCTGAACTTCTACAGAAAATGTTAGCATGAATTAGCGCAGTAAGCTAGACTCCATCACCTAATGTGCCTGATTTTTCTGATGTCCTTGTGTTTCAATAG
>JAZGTI010017775.1:0-12009 GCA_036877585.1 Botia kubotai | reverse complement strand
CTTCACTGTATATTAAACTTCACTGTATATTAAATGCCATTGTAAGACTGAAAAATATTACAAACATTAGCTACATCTTTCACACATATTATTTACTTATTGGATGTCCTGACAGGATCAGTAGAAGGTTGTGCCAGTTTAATATGTGGGTTCCCTCTGCTGGGACACGCCTGTGTCTACTTATCTTCCATGCGCTCAGTGGAAAGGCAGAGAAAGAGAAACTAGGCCTCATCCATCATTTCATTAGACAGCAATGAGTCATGATGAAACTCGCAGCACCAGTGGCTGAGAACTGAGAACTCTTAACAGGTTCAGATGCAGGGAATTACTGCAGCCTCCTCAAGACACAAAATACAAGGACCTCCAGAAAAAGAGACACAAAGCATGTGTGTTGAGAAAAGAGTGTGTGTAGCAGAGGACAGTCTTACAAATACTGTTTTACAGCTTTCTACTGGGGTGATACCATGATGTAGTAAAGGTATCAGATGGAGATATTGTGGATGATTGGTATTTATATTATGACATTGTATGATAACCATATTCATATATTGTGGTGCAAAACAGGGTACAATGTCCAAAGCAAACTGTGGTAATACAACGGTACTTTTTATATACTCACAAGAAAGAAAATTGATTTAACATCTCAATAATTTCTCCTAAACAGTAACAAGATTAAATGGCGAGTAAGAGGAAACGTTTGGTACATCTCCTGCATCTCAGATATTTCTTAAGATATGTGATGTGACTCCACTAGAGTTTTAGAAGAGAGCTCAATGTCACAAACTAGGCTCATATTTGCCATGTCTGCTGTCAAAGGTCAATGATACTCAAGATTTCAAACTAAACTAAACTGTAATACAATACTTGTCTCATTTATAAGCTACATATAAGCAATTGTAAAAGGAATATCTGAGACAGAAATACAACTGAGAACTAAGTTGTATAACTAACTAACTAAACCAAATCTCCATTTTTCTTCAGTTTTTCTCTGGACAACTACTTACTGTGAGTGATGCTTGTCGGTACCTGTGGGCTTCCCATCCCACTGCTTTAAAAAGTGTTGAAGAAAAAATAAAAACAAAATGTTGTGGGTGGCTGCCGAGGTCTTTCTGTGTCACTTTGGTTGTTTTTAGCACATTACCTCAAGCATCAGGTTGCTAGGTAGTTGCTTACTGCCCAAGTCAGAGGAGTGCACTCCCATTGTATCATATTCTGGTGGTGGTTCATCATCCACTAGATGAAATTATAAGTGACTACATTTATGTAAAGCACACCTATTCTCAATTAACCAATCTGAAGTGTCATTTATGATCATTGCAAAAATGGTACAGTAACACTACAGTAATATACAGTAATATACAGTGGTATGACACTAATATCAGCCCAACATTCAATGGCAACTTTATTACCATTCTGTCATGTCTCGTTGTGGGCAAACTGCTGGGCAAACTTCACCACCCCCTTCCACTGCTTCCAGTGCATTCATCGCTGTCCAACCACAGCAGCCCAGAGCAGAACGACATGAGGAACAGGAACTAATAACTCAGCTTGTCAACAGCACACTTGTGCCCATGGGAAACTAGGACACTGCAGAAGCTCTATTAATGATTATGGCTCTTTTCACTTAAAGAAATCAAGACATCTAAACTTGATGATGATAAATTACAGACAGATATAGCCTGACATCAAATCATGACAATTAAGTCATGCATGCAAGCACAACCTGGAATCACGCTGGACCAAACGTTCTCTTCTCTCATATGCGCTGCAGCTTTCATATGTAGAGTCAAAGCCGATGTGTGAAGCTTACATAAGCCCATCTGTAAAAGATGTTTTTAATTTAAAACATTATTACAAGACTTATTTGTGGAGCTTGTGAAGAAAAGCATCGAGCAAATGGTGCAGCAACAAATGGTGACTTCATAGCCACGCCCTAGCAACCAGTTACCATTGAGAATGCCACAGTAACTGCATAACATGAATAAGCCATATTTCAATATATCTATCAATATATATCTATTAATATATGAATATATATTCTTACATCATATACAAGAAAGACTTAGACTTGAGTTTTACTCAAGCCACAAAAAGATGACTTAAAAGTTGACTTGGACTCATAATCAACTGACTTGAGACACGATTCATAATGGGTGAACCTGAACAAAAGTCACTCATATCTAATCTGGCACAATTCATTATGGCACATCAATTCTGAATATCCGTCCGGCCTGTGTGCGCCTACCCACAGGGGCTTTAAAACATGGAGATGATGGAGGCAAAGAGAATCACAAAAGAAGCACCATAAAACAAGTGGGTCAGATGCAGGGAGACAGGCAGTGGTTGTAATATGTCTCGGAGGCCATCACTCGCGACTAAATATGTGCAAGTACATGCCTCCATAATGCAACACAGGAGATATAAGACAGTGTTTTTTTAAAAGACAAGGCATGCAGGTAGTATGTATTTAAAGCAAGAATATCAGATTTTGCAGTTACTATAGCAAAGAATATATTATAATTAAACCCCATCCAGAAAGCCAGTTTAATACCTTGCTCTGCAATAGACCCTTCAAACTGTTGCTCCACTATAGTTACCCTTAAAGACAAAACAGATCATTCTAATGGCCACTATTGCACCCCTTGTGACCACATTGACAATGCGTACTTGCGATGCATTATTTATTTTGTTCGGTCACTTGTTTCGAGGCACAGCAGTGCATGAAATCAAATGTGTGTAGCTAGAAGCATTTGCTTTTACCAACTTGTATTGAGCATGTATCAGACCTGCTACATATATTTCACAAAACCAAATGAACACAATATGTCATATGGAATAAATCTAGACCAATAACCCTGAACTTTTTTGGAATACAGAAGTGCCATGTGCCACTAGACCTAATCATCAGTCGCATGAAATTTTTGTGTGTGACCTACTGAATAAGGCATGGGACATGCTGTGTGTTTCTTAGTGGGTGTTTGCTAATATAGGGGTTCTTGGGGAGGGCTGGTGTTCTTAACATAATTGAATAATCTGCTCTACACAAGCAAGTTGCATATGATGATAAAGCATTTATGGCTTAATGGCAGAATGGGCACAATGCTTAACATGGGACCACACAAACCTGAGGCAACCCTGCGCAGGCAACCATGCATGTCAGTGTATACAGTGGACTGGGGGTTGTGGGGGTTTTCTCTGAATGATAAGGCAATGCTCGCAAAGTATCTAGGGGCTCTGAGTCTGCACAAAGCATATCATGCACCGTCAGATAGACTCCTGCTACCGCACGCATTGCTTATTTGATGTGGCGAAGTGTGTTATTTTTTAAATGTCCCAATTTAATGTGTAGAAACAGCTTGCAAACACTGTTGAGCTCTGAACATCATTATTTTTAGTAATCAAACCAGCTCAATTTAGTTACATTGGCAATGCCATGATACTGGGGAATGTTAGCTGGGGAGTGTTCAACAAACTTGTTCGAAAATGTTTGTTATTTTTACAGTTCTGTTCAAATTGCACAAATTACAAAAATGTATAATAACACTTTGTGTATCTGGGCACACAGGTACAGTAACCCCACACCACTGTTCATTTAGTCGAGCTGCTCGCACACACAAAAACAATGTTATTTTGTAAGCAACATGATATTTACACTTTTAAGACAGAAAATAGCTTACTTATGGTTCAACTAGGATGTGAATAAGCTTTTTCAAATTAAAAACAATACACACCTCAGCTTTAAAAAACACCATTTTACAGCTTACTCAGTAACATCAAGCACTTCGCCTCCAAAACAACAAAGATGACAGTGCAGTACAATGCTCATGAATAAATGATTAAGCAGTATCTCAACAGTCATAGTTCTGTATACTCCGACATGTACTGAGGCTTATAGCAGAAGCAGTGCAAACATCACTTCCAAACATCCTTCTGAAATCCTTCTCTTTTTTTCACAAAACCTTAAGAATGAGCAAAGCATCTTTTTGTCAACCTTTTAATTCCTGCACAAATCAAAGTAATGGCATTTATTAATATCTCCTTTCAAATGCATATTTTTGTGTCCATACATAAATGATAAGACAACAAGGTGGCTTGTGCTGCAGGGGAAACAGAGACAAAGAGCGAGAGAGCGGGAGAAAGCTTTAAGGGTTATGAAGGAATGAGGAAAATGTGTGTGTGTGTTTTGAGTGATCTGAAATGGAAGGTCTATTGAAAACTGAGCAGTTATGTTGAGGACTCCTGATAATACAAAAAAAAAAAACCTTTTTGAGGGGCTTTGTGCTGTATGTGTGAGGGTCCAGTTTTTAAAAATTCAATTCAATTCAATTTGAAATGCCAAAACATTATTTAAAGAGTATGTTTAGGGGTATGGTGTATACATTACCATACTTTCCATTAGCTTAGTTTTAAAACAACTCACTAGAATTAGGAACAAGTCAATGGACAGCATAAAAGTGTGCACATACCCATTCAAACAAATGCACTCAATAAGTTCATCTAACACAGTAACTGCTGAAAATGGTTATATAAACTATTACATAAACGAAATTGTGTTTTATAAACTATAAATCACAAAAACATACTGTTGACCTTACATTACCAACATTGACCACAGAATCGTTTTCATCAACTATCTTTTAGATGTTTATCACAACATCAAACAAAAAACAGAAACAAACAAGACAATTATTTACATACAGTTAGTGTATTAGTGCTTTAAAATTTGTGTGGATTATTGAATATTGGAAAAATGTCTGAGTTCCTAATACAATTTTAGACCTTTGTCTGTGTTCTTCTGAGCACATGTTGTTATATTGATGAACTGTGTGAAATTACTTGAGTACTTTTATCAGAAGAAACATCTGATTGTCCCCTTTTATTCTATGTCTGCTGTTATGACCCTACCAAAGTCTGTTGAGTTTGACTACTCAAGACACTATTTTCAGAAAGACTGTATTTCTAAAGTATTTCTGAAATCTTTAATCTTCAATTTATTAAGATTGTAAACTTAATAAATTGCTTAAATACGTTCTCATAAAAGCCAAACAGCTGGACTGAATCACTTTGACTGGAATGATCCCATTCTGACTCAACTTTAAATTATTGATTAAGACTGTATAAAACGCATAAAACGCGCTGAGATAAACAACTCTGCTCTTTTTCAAAAACGTAGAAACATAGAAAATGAATCTGTACCATGTGCTGGTGTGGGATTGATTCACATGCGTGCACGAGAGTCATACAGGCTGATGGTCATGTAATTCTGCATTCAGGCTGCGTTTATTCAAAAGTTGCAATTAATCTAGACCATTGTTAGAGTTCCTCAAGCAAAATAAACATACTCTGCTAAATAAACGTATAACCTATAACTTAATATTTGTCGATTTCCATAGCATACATATTCAGCCTACCTGCCAAGAGCTGGAAGGAATTTCTTGAAATTTGCCCAGACCGCCGAAGGTGTAACATCTGTACATATGATCCAGAGATTCAGAGCAGTGCCAGAGGAGCCCGAAACTTACTGAGTCCTTGTTCTTCAGGTGGTCCTTCACAATCCACGCAGGTGAGATAAAACTGAAACTGCAAATCGCTACCAGGGCGGAGGACAGGAGCACCCAAAAACACCCGACGCAGCTGAACATCCTCACGGCGTGGGGCAACGACACCGGCAGAGACAGATTGCCAGCCTTTTCCAGTTCCGACCAAAGAGTACATGCATTTGGAGTGCGCTCACTCACTGTGTGGAAATGAATGCAACGTGCCCTTCGAAAATGCTACGACGCAGCATCACACATGGGTCACCGATCCGTTAAGAGAAGCGCCTAGACTTGCACCAATCAACTATAGCGCAACAACTCATGAGCGTAATCCAGTCCCATACAGAAGATATCTGTAGTCCATGTATCAGGAAGAGCGGAAAGCAGGTGCAGGACAAAAGCTGCGCTGCCACAAGCAGATGCTGTTTATATAAGATCTGAATCCTTCATCTCATCACCACCATCATCATCATCATCTCTCATGCATTGAAGCTTCTGACGTTCAGTCCAAACGCAGCTCGTGTGCTGCAGGAGGGAGAAGCAGAAACTTGCCGCGCTACATTCACGCCTGTCACAAAATGTGGGCGTCTCCTCCACCGTGAAGCTTTCATTCATGAAAATGTCCCTTTTAAATTACAAATACAAAACCTTACACGTTCACGACAACAGAATTCTGTTTCTTTTCAACTCAAACTCTAATAAAATAAATCGAATTTATAAAGAATAAGTAAATAACAACTAAAACAATATATACTTTAGATTCCTGATAGTTTATCTCGTATTACGAATCTCAAGAATTTCCAAAATAGAGTTAATGTATTAACAACAAGGGGAATGGCAATTACGCGCATCGGCACATGCCACTATGCCAGTGGCACATCCGGTTTCCAGTGACGTGCCACTAAAACTTGTGGCGCTTCTGGTGACAATCAAGGAACATGCGGTATGTGTTGAATACAAGTCAACGAGTGACTGACATGAGGAATGCGTTGAGGACTCGACAACTATACTCACATAACTTTGACACAAGAGCAGTTTACTCGACACTGCATCAGTAGCTAACGCTATGGGGATTCCCTTTAAAAAATTCCTGAAATCTCATTGAATAACGGAATAATGGGCCAAAATCCTGCCCTAGTAGGCAAATCACATGCTAATACTGACAAGGTCCCTAACTCAGAATCTTCTTCATGTTTGGATTACATCAGTACACCGTGAACTACCTCACTGACTGATTTCTCTGATTCCCTCGTTGTGTTCCAGTATGGCTACATTTTGTCTGCTGTGTGCTGACCCTATCAACCCGCCCAGAGCACTGCATTGCCTGCCTGCGCACTGTGAAGAATGTCTATGGGGGTTTGAAGGACTCAGAGGAACATCACTCGTGGTGACTTTGGACGGGGGCCCACTGCCAGTATGGCGCTGAGATTCGCTTTCGATGACACATAGCATATCAAAATACGGTACTCCTCTTTGGGGTGGCTCAGGCCCCGTGCATATTCATGAAGTGCGTGACACTGACCTAAAACTTTACAAGTTCTCTCAGAAGATGGTCTTGATGAACCATAGTGGTGAACCATTCGTAAAATACAGCATTTTCCAAAACGGCTGACCAAAGAAAACTGAATATCGATCAACTCATGCCGCATGTCAGAAGGACTCTTAGGAGACCACCCTCATGATTTTAGGACTAAGCATTCAGCTAAAATACGTCCATATTTGTGTGATCTTCATCAGAATTGTTTGCACATTATTTGAAAACAATTGTGTCTATCAAAAAGGTTTTGATAACTTTTTTTCTAGAAGCCACATACCAAATTTAGGAAAATTTGAATATTTTAATTAATATTATTATTCTTTGGAAAATTCATGCTGATTAGTTAAACTGTTGGTGGCGCAAGAAGGTTTGAAACGGAGACTCCAAATTGGCTATGGCAACATTTCAGACAGTCCTTCATCTGTGTGCCAAATTTCATAACTTTCCTACATACCATTATATGGGCTGCCATAGTCTTCAAGAGCGGAAGAAAAAAGTGACACTACAGGGTTTGAGCCAAGAATCTAAAGAAATGTGTTGCTTGACGATATATTTCAGTCACGTATTATAAGCATTTTTATTATTGTTTTACCTTTTGGTCACTAGGTGGTGCTGGCCCCAAACTTTGCAGGCCACCTCAGACTATGGTGATGATGAACCATACTAAGTTTAGTAGCAATACACAATTTTGTTTCTTAAATACCACATTTTACGACAAATTGTAAAATTGTTGACCCCCAAAATTGCCAGCCACGGAACATCAGATATCATTTGACTCGGCGTGCCTCAAGGAATCTAAAGAGACCACACTTATGATTTTAGACCAAAGTTTTTAAAAGTTATCATGAAAAACGGTCACCAGTAGGTGGCACTGTGATGCAACTGGGGCATGCTCAGTTATGATGAATAAAGACAAGGAGGCAGATGAGGTAATTTGGAGAAAATTTACTGTTTGTAGTTTTGCCAGCAGAAGTCAGCTCCACCACTGTAGAAAATGATCCCAAAACATGGTGATAAGACATAAGCAGAGGTAGAGACTCCAAATATGGTAAGAAGAAGAGGAAGAAGGAAAAAAATCAACAATAACAAGAGGGGTCTTTGCCCATTGGGAGCATGACCCCTAATAATAAGAAAAATAACAGATACAATATGGGTCTTTGCCCCTTTAGTGCTTGACTCCTAATAAGAACATTAAGGGGTACAATAGGATTGTGGCATGTGCACATTTCACAGTGTGTTAATATTTAGCTTTGCTTTCAAAGGTTTAAAGTGTGTTCAATTATACGGTTGATACTTCTTTTATAATGTAATCCAATATTGTGATCAATCTTTTTGCACAAACAAAATAGTTTCTCCTCAATTAATACCCTAACAACACAAATTTAAGCATGGGCTAAATTGGAGTTATACTGCCACCTACCGGTGCATGCAGTATCATCAATGCCACTGTGTTAACGCTGTATACAGTAACACGATTAAATGATTTCTTATAATGGGCAGTTTGCATGAGCAACAATGTATAAGGCCGCCATACAAAAATCTAAGAATGAAGAAATTCATATTTTAGAAATGACCACATTTTTTACTAAATAATGATTTATAAAAAACGACTAATTAAATGGCACGTCAGTCAGCCCCTAGGGAACACATGCAACAATTATCAACGGGGGCGGAAATCGTTATGACGTTGCCAAACGCAATTTCCAGACCGCCTTATTTCAGCGTTTAATGCTGAGGAAGACTCTGGCCTTGAAGACTTGGACCTTGTCCACCGTTATACGTTTTCGTTTGAAAACCATCTTTTTCTATCTGTTTTGGCCTTCCGTCCACACCGAGACGGCGTTTTTGTGTGATTTGTGGTTGGCAGCTTTATCCGTCACACTTATGTGATCGTACAGCTCAAGCAGTTAAATAAAAAAAAAAAAAAAAACCCTCAATGTAAATATTGAATGAATGCTAAACGAGAATGACGCGTACATGACGGGGACGTTAGCGTTTTCAGATATTTGGGTATGGATGAGGAACTTTTGCAAAACGTTTGAATACGCTGTCAAATTTACGAGTTTTACTTTAAGAATTTTGGATTAAACCAAACACAAATGACTTTATACAATGCCGGAACATCAATTATCTTTGTAGCCTTATTTCTGTGATGTTGAATGTTAAAATGCGTATAATAAAAATATTTTATTTTTTTTAAACATTTCTATTTTATAAATACATCATATTTTACAAAGGACAACCCTGATTTCATACAGGTAAAGGTTTTAAAATAATTTCATAAACTAGAAATTTCTATGCGGCCCCCAATTTGAGAACCACTGCGCGTGTGTACGGAGAGCGTTTAAATTGAAAACAGTTTTCAAATGTATCTGGATCAGGGCAGACAGAAGTGATCTAGCACAGTGGCATACAGGTGCTAGATCTGTGCTTGATGTGACAAGTCCCTGTGTGTTAATAGTACAGTAAAAATGTATAAACACTGCCCTCTGGTGGTGACTTAAATTTGCAGTCGATTTGAACTAGTTTTGAATGGAAAAGGTATTAGTACTAATATTTTTCTTAGTGTTAACCGCAATCAAGTACTAAACATTAAATGTGCTTTATTTATTGAAGTCTTGACATTTATGTCACTTTATCTGTTTAAAATGTTTGATATTTGAAAATATTTTCTCATACTATTTTTGTCCTGTAGGCTACTCAATTGTTTGAGGACTGCATCATTGGTATACTACAACAGTAACTATAAAACTAATATATTTTAATTAGACCCACCTTGTAGTAGGATATCAAAAAAAATGAATGACATACATAAAGACAGAATCCAAAGACATTTCAACAATATATGTATTTAAATCAAACACATTAAAATATATTATAGATTAAGTACATATACATGTCAGAAAACATATTAGTGGTACATAGTACCAAAAGTTTTCTGTCTATTTCTTGCCCATATCTTGATGAGGTCCAAAACAATAACTCAAACATGTACACGTTTCATAAAGAACAGTCATCACTAAGAATTCCTCTGATATTTGACATATCATACAAAAAGGAAAAATGAAAAAAGACAATCATCATAAAAACAACTAACATTTATATATGGTGGTAAACCAGGAATCCATTTATACAGGAGATAAACATTAACCTAGCGGTTCCGTTTGTGTGGAGTATTTCTACAGTCTGCACTGATCTAGAATCAGATCGGGAGAGGGTTCTAAAAGGAATTCTGCAACAGCACAGGGACAATCAGGGAATTTGCCAGGCCAAAGTTCAGTAGTTCCCACTCCAGACTCAACTGTTACATTTGTCTCAGAGACAGAACAGTGTAGGTTTACCGATGAAACCGTCTTGGACACTGATTGACTCACATCCACATATAGAGTACAGTACGTCTGTAAATAAAACTATACAGTCACCTTGAGTAAATCAGAATTTTCTGATTTTTTTGGTACTAAAAATAACCTAATCACTTCATAGCTGTTTTTGTAAATAGGGAGTGAATGAAAAGAAAGAGGAGAGATAAAGTTAAGGTAATACGAACTTTAAATGGTTTTAGGTTCTCGTGCACTTCCTGTTGGTCGGCACGGTAAAAACAAAACACAATGGCAGTGGGGTACAGTTTAAAATACCTCAGCTTATGTCAGTATTCCTCCAGCCTAGTTAGTCTGCCACTCTGTGTTTGTTGACTGCCTCGTCTGTGTCTGTGGTTCAGTTCATTTGCCTCTTCTTCACATCATAAACAAAAAAAACCCTTCAAAACGCATTGGAAATCATGGAGCGGATCGTATTGTTGCATATCGACTATTAGTGTGCATATGCCAAACATTCTCTAACACGCGTACACACACACAAACACATGCAGGAAATCACGGAATGCCTTTTGCGGTCCTCGCTGATACATTAACCTGGTTAAAATCAGTGCTGATCTTTAGGTCCTTTACTGTATGCAGCCATTAAGCTGAGGTCCTCTGCTGGGAGGGTAAAAGCAGGTTCCACACAGAAAGAGAGCGTCATAGCTGATGAAAATAGGACATAATAATAATAATAGGACATTAGATTCTTGGTACCTTGTAAAGATATTCAGAGAGAAGTTTAGAGAAGACTTTCTAATTAAAAAGCAATTTAAAACAAAATAACATTTAAAACACATTTAAAAAGATGTGGGTTTACATTAGATGAAGCTGGCTGAATACTATTCACATTATTTTATTATCATACAGTTTTAATTAAAATGACTGTACCGCTACAGTATCACCCACCACTACTAACATATCAGCCAGTGCGAAATAAATGAAAGGTTGTTTACAACGTAAAGTGATTAATTGTAAAATAATAAACATTTTATTGTTTTTTCATACGACCTAACAGAATAGTTCACCTAAAAATTAAAATTCTTCACCTCATGTCGTCCAGCCCAGAACACTGTATTTGGCAAACCACATTTGAATGACATGAAATTCAGTTTTAAGTGGAACTCACTGCACAACTTTGAAAGACCTGAACTTGATGTTTTTAATGGTGATTTGTTTGCCATGTTATTGAAGTCATATGGGTTCGAAATAGTAAAGCAAGTCAGCAGAATTTGCATTTTTTGGTGAACTCCCCTAAAGTTTAACAAACAAACCAAGTGAATGCAAAGACAAATAACCCCAAATGTACCTTTGTTGCCTTCACTTCAGAACTGCCATGTTGTCCCTGTTGCATGACATCATTAACAATCATCTTTGCGATCTTCCATGCCATTTCTTCTTGAGCCTGATACACAAACAACAGTGCTGCTCTCAACAATGTCCTATACAAACACTGTCTATATACACACACTGCAACTGTCATAAACAATGTGACATGCTGAAATCAATTAACACTGATCAAAGTTAATGTAACAAATGTGCACCTCATCTGAGTTTCCCTGAACCCATTTCTTCATTG
>JAZGTI010017774.1:0-12010 GCA_036877585.1 Botia kubotai | reverse complement strand
CAAAACGAGCTCTGTGAATAAAGCTTTATAAGTGTGAAACCAAGACAGATGTTTCCTTGTATACATCTCTCTTCCAAAAACAGACTTTCATAGAGGGCAATATCTCCTCTTCATCGTGTTGGACTGCTAACTATTGCCATGTGGAGGAGATGGACACGATAGCCAACTACTATATAAACATATGAGAATAACTCTGGCTACGTAATGCATAAGAAGGGTAATTCAATGTGCTTTACACGGCAAGTGTAACACAGTTAAAAAATACACAAAAGAACAAGAATCAGGAATAAGCATGAAGAGAATCATTCAGAAATATATGTAATGTGCAGTAGAATCAGTACAGTCCAGGCAACAGCTCTGTTTATATGAAAAGTAGATTAAAATGTCATAGGAGACAGAGTCAGTATGTTTTGGCTGGTATTGTTATTTATCAGACAGAACTACAGCCTGATCTGTTGAATACTTCTAGCCAGAATTAAAACTTCAGGGATCTCTCTCTCTCTCTCTCTCTCTCTCTGTGTCTATTAATGTTGCACATCTTTATTATCATAAGTGTTCTGTGTAATATGCTCTGATCTGCAGGCTTCTGCTGCCCTCCAGGCTGGGCCAAACAAAGCTCCGTCCATTTAAATCATGAATAAGATCTCTTGTAGCAGTTCAAGCCAATCCCACCCGAGACCTTTTTGTCTCTCCTCTCTCGCTCTTTATCTTCCCTCACCTTCCTCTCCATGCTGTAGGGCCTGCTGGGCCTCTGCTGTTTTCTTCCTCTTTAGAATCAATATGAGCAAACAAAACCATCTAATAACTAAAGCAACAATGAATTCAGAAAGCAGATCCAATTGGAATTCTAAGTGGTGGGCAGCACTGCTTGCATAGTTCGACTAAACAAACTAAAATGCTGACAGTTAAACAGAGGGCTCTGTTTGATTGGTCGGTTTAGAGTTGGTCTGGGGTGGAGGACTTCTCTTTGATGTTTGGTTTTTCAGCTGCTTATGCAGATGGGCCAGGAAAACAGGTTTAAAAGAGGCTCTTAAAATAACCAAGTGTGTTGGATTGCACATGAACCTGTATGTCAGAAGCATTTGTGCATTTTACACACACACACACACACACACACACACACACTCTATCAACACGCCACACAACACCGTTAATGAAAGTGACCCTTGAGTGCTTCTGAGCTGTCGGTTCGAGAAGATAGGATGTAAACAATCTCTTTATGAACAGCAGAGTTAAAGTACTCCCTCTAAATACTGCAATCAGTCTGCAGTTTTTGAACACTCTGAGAACATTTAACATTCATAATGTTTAACCTGCGTTTGAGCATGCGACAGACAATCCATCCAGACCATCTGTTTCTTTTAGATTCAAAAGACACTTCAGGTAAATGGAACCACCACAGATACATAACACAGTTAATGGGACACTGAATATAATTTCTGAGAAACATCCTCCGAGATCAATGATGGCTTATTTCAATACAACCTTTAACCTTCAGTAATATGCAGGTTATTTTTGTCATTATATTACGTCTTAAAATACTGGATAAAATAATAAACTCACAACTTTAGAGATGAACATTAAATCTGTTTTCTTTTACTGTAACCAAGTCAACTAACACTTAAAATCTAATCAGAGGTTTCAATATCCCAGCTGTTTTGGAAAAACAGTTTTAATTGATATTCATAACTTTAAATCCTTCGCTAAGCAATAGCTCAATTTAGCTCTTTATTTCCACCCTGTTTATTGTGTAAACAGTCTGTTCACAAACTTTAAGTGTGTGAGGTTTCTCCACTAAACCAGCTATCAACCACAAGATATCTCTGAAACTTTCAATTTCTTTAAACCAGTCCAGGAGCAGTTAATGCCTTAAACAGTTTAGTATCATGTGATCTCAGCACAGGTGCAGGTTCAGAAAGCAGAGCATCAGAGACCTCAGAGGTCTCATGACACCGTCTGGATGTTTAATTTCGAGTACAACTACGGACACCCCGACATGTCAAGCCATTTCCTGTCAGGTGGAGACAGAAACAGGCTGTATTTTCATAGGGAGTTTGATGGACATGTAGGGCATCAGTAATTCTGAGGGCATGTGAAAAGGTGGTGTGCGATTTATGACACATCCATTCTGAAAGTATTTCACTAACACAATGCTCTCTCTCACCCTCAGTATGCCACGACTACCCCATAACCTCCCTAATCAACAGTCAATCTGTCTCAGTCTGGACCTCTGAAAAATCGATTCCCGCAGGCGTCTCTGGCAGTGTTTTTCATTGGCTGTCCAGTGGAACAATTTTTATAACAAACTGCTAAAAAAAAACACTTTTTTACTCTAGCTATGAACGGCAGCTTCCTCAGACAGCACAAATGTGATTCCACACGTCAGATCTTAAATGAATAACACAAACTCAGGGAAGGTGCTACTGTGTGACAGCAGTACAGAGATAATCAGATGGTAAAGGTTGTAACATTCATATAGATTTATAAAAAATAAAAAAATGTGCCAAAATACAAAAAAAAGTCCTATTGAAAAGAGCAAAACCTGAATTTCTACACTAAGTGATTACAGACATTTAGCTAAAGTCAACACACACACACACACTCTTTAAAACCCTACAGCCCTTCATGATAGCAAAACCAAACCCACACAATGACTGACAGGATGAGAGTGTTTCTGATTGGTCAGATCTGTAATTAAACATGTGGACTGCTCGCCTGACTCTTTACAGGGACTGGAGATGTCAGGGACACAGGTGTGATGCTCAGGGCCCCTATTTCAGTGATATACATCAGGTATATTCTACATGTGTTGTTAAAGAGAGCACTTAAAGCCCAGTTCATGTTTTTCAATGGGAGAAATATCCCAGTACTGTTTCAAACCTCTAATACACATCAGCTATATCCCTCAGTAATATATATGTAACCAAAACAATAATTAATGTTCCTGATAAACACACAGCGTTAAGACACATCAGGGACTCGTTAGACCAGTAAAAAAACCAGCCAGTGGGTATGAGGGCGGTTTAGAGAGAGTAAGAGAGATAGTGTGCATATATTCTGTCATGTATCGGGCTTGTCTGCACTGAGGGTTAACCACACTAACTGAATACCCCCAGATCTATAGGAACAGCCCCAGAATGTTGATGCATTAGTGGTAAAATAATGAACTGTAATTCATCTTTTCTTGGCAAATGGCCACTTTAAACAGAGACTGAGACAGAAAGCCAGGAAAGAGGAGAATGTTCTGTCTTATTTATTAGTTGTTCTTTACAGTGACATTTCCTCATCTGGGCAAGGTGCAGATTAAAGCTGCTTTCTTTCTCTATATGTCAGACAGGTAGCAGTGCCAGGTCATTACTCTGCCATGACTGTACAAACAGACACGGGCATGACATGCAGGAACATCATGCTGTATTCTTCATTCCAATGCCTGACACCTGATCCGAACCCTGTGCCCACCCCATACCAGAGCAACAATCTGAAAATCAGTTTTAACCCCTTTGAAAGACTGATGACAGCGGTTTTATTCTCTAGAAGTTGGGCAGGTGGGGGTCACCCTGTTTTTGAAGAGGAGCCTTGAACCTTGGTTTTTAGGTTTAGAGGCACAGCGCAATGCGTGCAAGTGCAAACAATTTTGACTGATTGTGATGCGATTCAAAAAGCACACAACCCCAACAATGTCAAAACCCATCAATGCTGACGGCTTGCAGACTGCCCAGCAACAGACCAGCACAAATACAGATGCAAACAGTGGCACAGAGACGTTAAATTCCAAGAATGCTACAGTTTTAAGCTAGTAAATAAGCCTGACGGAGACATAATGTATACAAGACACAAACTGTTGATAACCAGTGTTATGGAACAACTTAGGCAAAATAGTGTTCTCATGACAAAAGAAGGGTGAACCAAGTACATCAGTTCTGAGCATTGACAAAGAACATGAGGTCTAATACTGTTGTGTTCCTCCCTCAAGAGAAAAACAACTGTAACTCAAACCAGCACTCGCAACAACAACCTGATTCTTGTGCAGGTGAAATGAACTTCCTCATGGTGATCTTCATTTGGCGATCACTGTAGCCTCAGCTCTGTTCATCTCTTCCTCTCATCTCTACTGTTACAACACTGATCCTTTCCTATGACTAAACAATGCTATTCCAATGAGATAAAGAATAGAAAACTCTTAAAGGGCTGAAGTGGGTTAAGTAAACAATGAATAACCGACAGGCATAACACAACAACTGAGGACATGCTCATTTTCTGGAACACGCACACAGGAGATTTTTCACCAGGCTATTTTTTAAACTCCAGACCGCCTTTACACACACACACACACACACATGTTTACTTATACATCTAAATTCCACAGACTTCTATTGTTTTAATAAACAGCTAATTATAAACACTATAATCCACACTCTAACCATAACCCTAAAAGAAAACCTTTTACCGTTAAAGAAAAAGTTATTTACTATATTTTTACAGTATTGTTTCCAAATAAGGACATCCCCAAAAGGAGGTTTTTCCCAGATTTGTCAGGTTTGGCTGACTTTTGGGTACTAATTTGTCCCCAATTTACAGTTAGGTAACCCTCCCTCATGCCTACCCAACACACACACACACATTATTATTTTTTATGTCTACACTCACAAATTCACTTTAACACATGTTGTAAACACAGCGACTAGCCCAACTAGATCCTGCTAATCTGCTGATACCTGCTGTGTGGCCTCAGGTTTCCATACCAGCCCGCATGGTGCCCGGCCTCACACATCTGCAGCACACGTCACAGACAGATGGCAGATGTGCCACTGTACGAGACTTCAGGCGGAGCAGCAGACAGCTTTCCGCACCACAGCGCATATCACACAGACAGGAAGTGACCACAGTAACCCTGTTCACCATCCAGATGCCCAGAGGGAAAAACAACAGCTGTAGCATCACAGAGTGGAGGAACTCTTTACTTCCTTTGTCACATATAAAAATAAAACTATCACACAGTCAGAGAATTGATTTCTTTTCATGGCTATGAACTGACGTGACTGCAATTTAGGACGAGTTGTTAAAGTTGAAGTGAATAATTTTTTGATGCTAAAATACTTTCTATTATCACAGCCTGAAACGCAGTGACAACTCTAGTAAACACTTCAAAAGATGATTTCCCCAAAGACTGTAAACACTGCGGCTATCACAACATTGTTTGTTTGAGCGTCTCGATAAGCCCAACATTCCAACAGTGGCTCAACCAATGGTGTAAACTTGGGGGCGGGATTAGTGAAAGATGAATGGACGACTCATGACAGATGGGAGAATTATTTAGGTAACCTCATTAAAAACACATATCTTTTACAGAATTAAACTGGATAAATTATACACTTCCCCTTTAAGAAAACAAATCTGTGTATTGTATTCAGATAGTTTAAGCCTTATAGATTTTTTCAATACATAGACATTCAAACTCAAAGAGCCTCTTAAAACTGCCAGCATGATTCTGATTCTGCCAATCTCTCATCAGAGAGAATCCACCTCACATTGAGAACATTCAGAGCCTCAGATGTGTTTCTAAACACATTTGTTAAGCAAACGTGTTTCAGACAGCATCATTAACACAAGGTTAAAGACTATTAGAGAAATCAGCGGCCAGCCCAGCTGTCAGCTGACATTTACAGACACCTGAGGGGTAAAAGTTCCATGTGCGTGTTTGTGTGAAAGACATTTCAGACACAAAGAGAAAATGCTGATGGACACCCGTCCACTCCGAGCAGTGGGACGGCCTCCAGAATGAGGATTAATGACTCAACTTCCATCTGTGGGAGGAACAGCAGACAGAGCACTTAGCAGACAATTTGAATCCCTTAAAAGGTAATAAAGAGTGAGCGGGCAGCCATTTGCACTCGTTCTTCTTCAACCCCAGTTCCAATCAATCTTGCATGAACAGCATGATGGGATGGTGCAGTGATCGCCTGTCCTCACATAGTCTCACATCTACAACACTCAGACCCAAGCTGACAACACCATCAATTAACACTACGACATAAACATATTTCAGTCCAGCTTTGTGCATTATTTCCAGCTGATAAAACAAGTGTGTCCCTTCCGTTCTGTAATGAATGTTTCATTTACATAATTACATTTCACTGTGCTGTAATCAGTCCAGTCCCTGTGGGAGTTCAGCTCTGTTACCTGTCCATGTTCTTGGCATCATAATCACAGGTGGACACGGGCAACTAAACACAGTCTGGCCCTCAGCAAACTTAACCTCTGGACATAACAATGGAAGTCCAGATCAGATACAGTAGAACTTTCACAATGCTGAAGATCTGCAGAAATGATCAGGCATGTAGGTATATGTATAATTTCATATATATATACACACATGTACCCAAATGTACCCAAACACGCCACACACAGTTCTGATGATTCCTAATAAAGTAAGAGAGGTGGTTAAACAGTCCAGGACAAGTTAACCAAGTCACTGATTAGTAAATAAGAATCAACCAAGAACCTCCATCTACTGATACACATGCACAGGCATATAACTGCACTTTAATGAGCTTTACTAACCACATTCATGTAAGAAGAATAAACTCTCTCTCACTGTGTGCACCTGATGATGCTGCACGTGTATACACACACATTTTACCTATATAATGCATGTGATGTCATATTTATATCTCTGAAAATACACCAATATTTTCACAAGGCAGCACAACATGTTCCAGGTACATCATATTAAACAGGACAGAGGCCAAGCTCATCTTTCAGTTAACTAGCTAGAAGTGCTAGAAGAGAGGAAATACAGACAGTTGTCAAGACCGCACATCCTCCTTCCCTCCATGTATCATAAAGTGAATAAGGTCTTCATTTAAAGTGGCCATGGGCAGAGCCTGCAGAAATGCATTGTGGTAAAAATGCAGCTGAAGCTGTGACGCTCATGTGTTTCCATTCACTCGCTTTGCTCCAGTGTTAAAACTGTGGGAAGCAAGTGTAGATTTCAGGGTTACATTGCTCACTTTTAACCCCTTCCTGAGCCCAACAGCTTTCAAGTGAATTTCCTGAGCAGACACAACACAACAATAATGAACAACAGCGTCAATGAACACAGAAGAGTGTTAATTTATAATGTAATGTTTTTCTCTTAACCCTGTCACAGCGTTTACTAAATGTTTCTATGTTTGTGGATATTGAGGTAAATGATTCAACCTGCTAATGATCTGACACAGCACGGTGTGAAAAATATGTCACAGGTTTATTGGCTTTCTGCCTCAGACCATAAACATGATACTGGTTCACAGAAATATGAGGATGAATCTCATATTAAATACACTGTAAATCCAGCTCTGATGAACCAGTCACGCGTCAGTTCCTCTAGAAAAAGAGACACGCTTAGCTGATCTCAGGTCAGGTGTCCGGCAGGGATGATCAAAACGTACTGCACGTTGTACATTATATTATTTTTACTTAGCTTGTGCTAAACATGTTATGTGCTAAGTATTTCTATCTTTATGTATTACAAGTATCAATATTATGAGAATGATCTGCTCATCTCAAGTGTCTGGATTAGCAGTGTACAGATGCTAATGTTTAGTCACAAGTTGCCAGTGTTTATCTCTCAGGTCTGACACGACTTTATGCTAGAAGCCGCTGTAACTGACGATTCCAGCATCTTAATCTTCAGCTTCACACCACTTTCACAGTCTTTATGTTTGATAGGTGACAAGAGAAAGGAGTCCCTCATGAATGCCAGCTGGTTATTGGCTTTTTATGTCTGTGATGTGACATTAAC
The DNA here is from genome assembly GCA_036877585.1 of Botia kubotai. NCBI lineage: Eukaryota > Metazoa > Chordata > Actinopteri > Cypriniformes > Botiidae > Botia > Botia kubotai. Next base: position 4,227 of record JAZGTI010017774.1, on the reverse strand, counting down.
CTTCCCAAAAGCAGTTTTGAGAAACTCTAGCCAGCTCTGCACGGTGGTGAACATGCAACATTAACTGCAGCAGGCAAACAGCTCTGAGTTTTGTGAATAAGACGTCTTATAATAATCCTAACTCTCACATCATGAAATGACATTTAAATACAGCACAGCACTGTCTCTGTGCATTCAGTGTCTGTTTCATGTGGACTGCAAGTGCTTTGTGAATAAGAGGTTTTTGCACACAGGTGTTTTGCATGTAAAGCTGTTGATGGCTGATCTCAAAAGGTCCTGCAAAACTATCGTCAGGAATTCCTGCTCAACCCTGAACTGACGAAGCAGCTGCGCGTCTCCTAACCTAAACATGTGAAATTCAATAAAACCTTGATGCTGTTTTAATAACAGGAATGGCTGCGGGCTTAAAGAACTTTGTTTTTCTTCCATTCAGCTGATATCACATTTCTCGAACTCAGACACTCTTTTTCTTCTCTTTCCTTCTTTAATATCCCTGCAGGAAGACTGGCTGTGCCGAGCTTCTTATATTCCCTCTCTTAACTCTAACCACATGTCCCTCTCTCTCTCTCTCTCTCTCTGTGATTCTGCAGATAGCAGAGCTTATGCACACAGTCATTGTTTATCTTCCCATTTAAATTATAACAATTACAGCTCAATAAAAGACACATTCACATGCTCTTGACACGCAGTGTACACGAGATGATCCTGACCCGAGTGAAAACAAACAGTCCGATCTGACTGACTGCAGGCGCTCGACCAAATCAACAGGGGTTTAGAAAAATAACTAAATGGAAGAGCTGGAAGGGTTGAAGCCGCAGTGAGGTAGATACAGAGAGAGATATATATGCACACAGTGGGGCTCATGGCTGTAGATTTGCCTGGACATGTTTAACTGTGCTTGGAACTGTGCTTACATTATCAAGATAAGCATCACTTCACACTTTCCCAGAATCCACTGTTTCATCCTATCGGTGACATCACAGCACTGAAACAGTGTCTTGAGTCTGTCTGTCCCTCTGTGTGTCCATCTGTCCACTTACTCATGATCTCACAGTCTGTGATTAGTGCTGTCAGTCATTCTGCACTTTAAGTATAGGAGTAACAAAAGACCTGAAACCACAGACACTGTATTCCATTACAGTTAATAAAATATGTAGATCAGATCATCTGAATAAAGGAAGATCCAGTTCTGGATGGCTGATGCAGTAGTGTCACAGGTCCCCTGACCAACATAACTGGTTAGTTCTCACACTGGACGGCCACTGTGTGCTAGATGAGTGCTTGTGCACTGGGGTGTGTGTGTGTGTGTGTGAAGGTGTGTGTGAAGGTGTGTGTATGTGATAGACAGGCATCCAGACTCAACAGATGGTGTGTGATGAAACAGCAGCACAGAGCACAAGCCAGACATGATGAGAAAACTAAAGGATTCCCTAAAACACGAATCCCTCCAGATTTCACAGGAACATTATATACAGTTGTGTAACACACACACACACACACACACACACACAAACGATGTGTGTATACAAGTGTGAAACAAACAATGTTTCACACTTGTATATATGTAAAGTTCACAATATGTAGAATGGATGGTGACTTGGTCTCTTCACTCAAGTAAAAACAGCACTTCTAATCATTGCACCTCAGGCACAGGCTGGGCCTGTGTGTACATAAATCTCAATCCAAGACTAAGAGATCTTTATAAAGTGTCTTTGATGTTTTCTCATTGTGGGTGGCTGAGTTTTGCCAACACCAATAATTCACTCATGATTTCACTGCAGACAAGGTCATGTCTGCTCACACAGAGAACTCTGTGGAGCCGAAAAACTGCAGGCTCAGAAATACCAGACCTTCGTGTCTTTGCAGATGGTGAAAATGTAGTGCCATTTCAAACTATTTATTTAATCCCCTAATTTGTATCAGGTGCGATTAGTTCAGTGACATAAATGAATCACAGATGTAAGGCTGAGCAGACTGAGAGAGAGTATTAAAAAACTACTGTCTGTTAGAGAGACAGAGAGAGAGAGAGAGAGAGACAGAGAGACAGAGAGAGAGACTGCATGGATAGTACAGACCACATATGTGCCACTTTCTATGAGAGTGTGAAGGTCAGTCCATGAAAATGTGTGTGTGAGAGAGAGAGAGAGAGAGAGAGAGAGATAAAGTCTGACTGAAAAACAGAAGAGTAAAGAGAGTGAGAATAAGAGATTAATGATGTGTTGGGGGGGGCAGCCAGGCAAGTTTTAAATCTTATATGTGCATTTGACGGTACTTTAAAAAGTTGCAGATTTTGTGCAAAAAGCCATCTGTACCCTTTCCTTGACCCTCTGATGGGCTGAAACAGACAGCGAGCCGGTAAATGTGTGTGTGTGTTAAGCTCTTTAGTAGTTATTCTCTTGTATTAACACTCTTTTATATTCTCAAGATATGAGTTCATCTGGTTTCATTTTGTCTCTGGGTCAAATAAGTGTGATCGTTCACATTATTTTTGACTCGAATCATTCCTAATCTTTGTTACAATTTCACACATTATGTCCAAATATACACAGCAGTACTAGGAATTACTGGCAGTGGACTGGAAATGAGTGTCTTTGCTGAGGTGCGAACTATGAAAAGGGTTCACACACTCCACACTTTACTGTAGCTGGACAAAATGTTTACCCACGTGATTCATATTTTACCATGCATAATCAAAACCATAATGATCATAATCATTACCGATAATTTCCTTCAGTAACATATGAATCGGTTCGAAATTTCAGGACTGCAGAATTTCGGAATGCAATGCATAAAAAAAGATTACGATGACAGTTTATGTGCCTCCAACACAGATCAGAGGAGGCATGTTTACAGAATGACATCAAGCAGCTCTCATATCAGGCCAGGCTGTGAAACCAGCGCAGCGTGACAGACCCTGTAAAGATCTTAATGGCATGCTGGCTCAGACCTCAGAGAAAAGGCAGGCAGCATTTCCCTGCTAAACCTTGTGTTGTTTATTACCAGCAGCCAAAATTCCCTGTCACAACTGACAATATTAAAAAAATGTGAAATTATTTAGCAGATTTTTCTTATTTGTGAAACTAAACTATTAGGCGCAGGTTATAGTAAGTCACTTGCATATATGAGCATGTCCCCATTCTAACAACAGTGCACCTGACAAAATGTGAAGACAACACATTGCAGTTTCATATGTTTCATAATGCAAATCAAACCGTATATTATTGCAGATCATAATAAAGCTCTTGGCTAACTGGAAATTACATTGTTCTTGCATTGGTGCTTTCTGAAGTTTAATTGTGAACCTCAGCATCATCAGATTAGATCTGAATGTGATATTTTAAACCAGTCAGCGTGCAACCAGTTCTTACCCCAAAAAGCAGAGTGAAGCAACAGTTTATCATGAACAAGCTGACACTGACAAAATAGTTTTTACTGAATAGTTCTGAAGTATGTGGGGCGCTCTCTCTCTTTCCCCTCCCCGCAGGCAGAGAGAGGGACCTGACCTTGTGTTTTACTTCCTGCTTCCGTGAAGCTGTTGTCCTTCATCAGCGCAGCCACACACACTCATGTGCATGTACACACACATCTGAATGCTGAAGGACAGAGCAGAAAGACTTTACATTCAGCCAAACACTCCACCTCATACTGCCTTTGATTCACGCCGTTCATGGCTGAATGCTTAACCACACCGCAGTGACAAGGCCAGGGCTTAATGTGTGCCAAAACAATCCGGATCTGGTGATCCACTACGTGTTTTAGTGGATGCCCCAACCCATCATATCTTTCCAAGCAAAGTCGTTTGTGAAATCCCCTTCATGACAAATCAGGAATAACAACAACAAAAATAGCAATACAGTTTTTTTGTCAGTCACTGTTGTTTTGGTACCTTTTGTTAAGGCCAACGTTAATAAAAAAAAAAACGAAAATTAAAATAGATTTTTTTGGGATATATGTATCTTTAATTCTATCCTTTTAACATGCTTTGATTAAAAATTACATTTAAATTAGTATTTATTTTCATTTAAATGTTAATAAAAAAACACATTTAAATATACGTTGTTAATGAATGATCAGATTGTGTTTCCAGGTGTGTGTTGGGTGTCATTGAATTACTCTTCTTTGTAGGGTACACTCTGTGGAGTGTATTAGCGAGCCCCACAGCGATGGACAGTCAGTGTCAGCGATGTGGACGAGCTGCCCTACTTTGGAAAACACAGAGAAGGGGAC
>JAZGTI010017773.1:0-12011 GCA_036877585.1 Botia kubotai | reverse complement strand
GCTTCACAAATGCTTTGCTGCATACCTCGGTTGTAACGAGTGGTTATTTCAGTCAAAGTTGCTCTTCTATCAGCTTGAATCAGTCGGCCCATTCTTCTCTGACCTCTAGCATCAACAAGGCATTTTCGCACACAGGACTGCCGCATACTGGATGTTTTTTTCACACCATTCTTTTTAAACCCTAGAAATGGTTGTGCGTGAAAATTCCAGTAACTGAGCAGATTGTGAAATACTCAGACCGGCCCGTCTGGCACCAACAACCATGCCACGCTCAAAATTGCTTAAATCACCTTTCTTTCCCATTCTGACATTCAGTTTGGAGTTCAGGAGCTTGTCTTGACCAGGACCACACCCCTAAATGCATTGAAGCAACTGCCATGTGATTGTTTGATTAGATAATTGCATTAATGAGAAATTGAACAGGTGTTCCTATTAATCCTTTAGGTGAGTGTAGATGTTGCTTCAACTTTAAATATTGGCAAAATGTATCTGATATAAAAGGGTATTTTTTATTAGTACTGTACCTCAGTGTGTGGTAGGGTGGTTGGATGGTGCTATTGCAAATGAGCCCTACACCACAGGCATGTGGTCGGTCTCTTGAAATCACTCTTTTACCACTGATTTCTAATGCCAGTTGGCAAAGAGATGGTTAAAATGTTAGCTAGTTTACTTATGTTTTTAAAACTGTTTTAGATCAAATCCTGGCAGAATAGTGCTGAATAGTGTGTGTACTTGAACCAGACATGTGCATGGTGGTCCATAGTGGTTGATTTCTAAGGTGTTACTTTGTTTTCAAGATCATTATACGTGACGTATGCAGACAACATCACTGTTCTCCTACCTCTCTTACCTGCAGAACACCTGGCTGTTAATTGTCTTTTCGTTTTAGGCACTCTCTCCATCTTGTAATACCCTTTCACACCTGTTTACCTTTGTGGATTTACCTAAAGCTCTTTTTAATCTCAGGTTCCAAGTATTTACTTGTTTTTATCCACTGATTTATTGTAAAACACTAGATTTTAATTGTTTCAGGACTTGATTACCTATCAGCTTGGATATATGAAATCCAGGTAGGCAAATGATAATGATTTAGATTTTTAAAGGATGTTTTAAGGTATAAAAAGGATTAGGTGATTTATGAGGCATGTGTCTGTAATGGTTTTTACCTGAAAATTGATTGAGATTACCTGAGATCATGTGTGCTGGGCTCCTGACCAAACAAGTTGCTTTATATACAGATGGACAGCTTTTAGATGGTGCCACTTTTCTGTATGCTCAAATGATCAACTAACTTGTGTTTTTTAGTTCTTTAGATTGATTTTTTTGTTTCCTTTGAGAGAGCTTCTATACTCAATTTAGCCTCTTTATATTTGAATATAGCTGTTTAGAGTAGTGGAGCACTTGTACATTTTGCTTATCAAAGTAGATTCTCTTCAGCATTATTAATGTGTTAATTGCCTATGTTATTTCTATTTAGAAATGTAGTGTTTATATTAAGGACAAACTTGTAGTACCACAAATCTGAAATGTTACCTCAGCATAATAGTATGCTTAACTATTTCACCATAATTTGCATTCCCACATAAGACTTGCTACATGTTTATGCATTTTATTATTTGTATGTATGTATTTATGTATTAATGTACTCAAAGTACACTAAACCATAGATAATTTGATGAGAAGTAAGATTGTGTAATTGCAGACAAAATGCAATTTATTTATATTGTATAGCTAATTTCCGCCAATATATTGCACATAATGTTAACACATGCATTTTCATAAAATGTTGTTTTATGAAATATGAAATAATGTTTATTTTGAAATATGTCATGTCACATTTTGTCTGTAGACTCAGGAAATGAATCAGATGAATGAAAGCCCAAATATACCCATTTGATTAGTTAGCGCTATGTAAGCAATATATAAGCTCATGTTAGAACCAATAAAGTCTGACAATTAAAAGAATGCTTAAGGTTAACTAATTATAAATGTGGTAAGCTTTACAGTGGTTTCAAGGTCTGAGCTGAAATTCATACACACCAAGAGAAGATGGAGTTTGGGTTCCCTGTGCATTTTAATGACTTTCATTTTTGACTTTTAATGAATTTTCATATAAACCACATATCAGCATTGCATTTACTATATAACAGAACATCAATTATGGATGGCCATGCATTATTAATGTCTATCTACCATTTCTAGCATTAAAAATGTAGTAGAATTGATGGGAGAAGTTAAATAAAGTCAAGTGTTTTAGTGCATATGTAGTTGGTTAGGTCTGTTACACATGAACGCGTGCTACATGAGTTGAGACAACAGTTGTTTTGAGTATTTTTTGTGTTTTATTTGATTGATTTAATATGATTTTCTTTTAAACTCATGTTACGTCAATCATAAATCCTTTTGAGGTCAATCAAGTGATCACTTGGTAAAAGTTAATCCCTAAACAAGGATAAAACAAAAAATAGATCATGGTTTGACTAAAAAAAATATTTCTAGTCTTTACTATTTCTAGTATACTTTGGCATTGTGACTATATGACAATATATTGTATATGGTATTTTCAGGACAATGTTCCTCTTTTTGGGTGAATTATGACCTGGGTCAAATATTGTGCAGTTTTTGTAAATGCATAAATATTTCATTAACATTTCGTTAATAGCTCGAATTCTTTTTGTTTTCTTCATTAATTTTAATGCTATGACATCAATAATGACTATATCAAATTTAAGATTAGATCCACCTATATATAGCTGTAACGCAGTGAAGGTGAACTCTTTAACAGGGTTGGAAATTTCTGAATGCAGAAGTTATTCCGAGCACATTGAAAAGCTATCACAAGGACAATAAGTATCTGTGGTAAAAGTGTATTGATGGTGTTATTTCCAGACTGCTAGTTTTGACCAAGGCCGTTGAAGGTCGGCTAGGATCACTAATGCTTTGTGTCTGTGTATATCGAGTTGATCCAAGCTGATCCATTTGGAAGGCCAAAACACAAATGTAAAAAGTGGTTTCACTACCTTTCAACAAAATACATTAGACACATAACCATTCTGAAGAACAGAATGTTTCTTTCACAAGAATCGTAAAAATAAGCACTATGAAATTTACCATGCCTTTACAGTTTTATTATACAAACGCCCATACAATGCCTTCAACAGTTTTTCAAACAGCTTTTTTACAGTTTACTTTGAAATACTGCTAAGTGCCCTAAGGTTTAGTAAAACTGGTACTGTATCCCTGTAAAATGTAATCAGGTTTGGTTTATATACTGTATGTGGTCAGACTACTAGACATTCTATTTTAATCTTGTGTTCTACATCTTAATGTTAACGCACCCCCCTCAGTATTTAGAATTGTGTTCACCATTCTGTCAATGGCCAGTTCTCAACCTTCAAAGGTATGGTGTAACCATGCGGAAACCATTTTTCTTCATTCTTCAAGGGCAGATTTCAAAAGAAACCAATATGTTTTTTTAAAACCACATGGCATTTGATTTTCTCTCCAAGACCTTGACTGGGGTCACTCTAATAGCAAAAACACATACTGTTACTTTTGGCAGCATTTTTTATTTGTTAATTTGTTAAATAGACATTGCTATTTATGCATATCAACATTGTACTATGCATGACTAACATTGTACAGAACATTGAGAAAATATGAACATGGCCAGTCTGTTTCACAATGGATTTGATGCATTTTCTCAATTGTAAAATCATAGATAGTGCTGTCAACTATATTATTGCAGTTATTTGTTTGGATGTGTTAGGAAATATTGTCTTGAGCGTTTCCCTTGTGGTATAGATTTACTATATAGCAAAATTGCTATATAGATTTAACCGTTAAATAAGGTCACAGTCTTGGGGTTAACTAAACTTGAACTTGAAAACAGACCTCCACAGCTGCCCACTATCAGGACCACCACAGTGGCTTTGAGCATGGCTCCGGGGGGGTCTGGTGAAGTCCATTGGTCCTATTGTCGCCAGGAGAGCAGTAGTGACAGTTAGTGTGAAAATGATGGAGATGGCTGTTTTGAAGGGCACAATGACACAGAAAAACAGTGGAATGGTGGAAATCCCAGTGGTCACAGCACTCGACACTATTGCAACTGCCATGTAATTGGCTGCTTCAAGGGTCCGGACCTGCCAGTTTGTGGATGTCTCCTGTAAATTAAAAGAGGGAATTAAAGTTAAAGGGATTGAAAACTATGTTAACATTTACATTTTGGCATTTAACAAACGCTATCCAAAGCGAGTTACAAGGTGAGGAAAAACAATGAAGTGATAAATCTTGAAGAGGCAATAACATCAGCCATACACAGTTACAATTATCAAGATTACAACATTTCAATGCTTGATAGAGGTGATACCTCTATCAAGCATTGATTGGAGAAAGAAGAAAGGTTTTTTTATTTTGATCAAACTTGTGTCAGGTATTTGTGTAAGAGATTTCTTGAATATAGTGAGGGATGCAGCAGACCTAAAAGAATTTGGAAGATTATTCCACAAGTGAGGGATAGTGAAGATAAACATGCAAGTGATTGTGTGCCATTTCAAGAGGGTATTACAAGGTGACATTTATTTGTTGACCATTGGGATCTGGAGGGGGTGTAGATGTGTGTGACTTTAAGAAGTTAAGCTGATGCAGAGCCAGCAGTGGTTTTGTATGTGAGGAGTAAAGAGTTCAATCTGATGCGTACAGCAGCTGGTAGCCAGTGAAGGGAAATGAGGAGAGGTGTGACATGAGATCTTTTAGGCTCTTTGAAGACAAGTCGAGTTGCTGCATTCTGAATCAGTTGTAGTGGTTTGAGTGCCTAGAAATGACAAGGGCCTGGACAAGAAGCTGTGTTGCATGTTCAGTGAAATAAGGCCAGATTTTCCTAATGTTGTAAAAACTACAGGGTGGGTGAAAAGTAACTAGGCTTTAAAAATTGGTAACAAAGTCCATATTTGTAATACAAATTGTATAAATATAGTACATGTAAAGTAATTGTACATGTACTTTATTACATAGGAAAATTAAAGCAAATCTTTACATTTTAACGTAAGCACCTGTGGCATTAACCAGTTTCCTCAAATGGCCGGAATGGAATGCACAGTCTTCTGAAGGAAGTCATTTAGGATATTGCTGAGAACATCTCGCAGCAGATGCCTGTACCATCAGTGCAGGAAATATGAAATCCTATTTACTATCATCTGTTTAGACACTGTTTTCATCATGACTGCAGTGACACTACAAGTTCTATAGCCAATTTTTTACTTTTCACTCACCCTGTACATGAGCATGTTGTCTTGGCAATGTGGTCAGAAAATGTTAGCTGGTCATCAAAGACTACACCAAGGTCTCTGGCTGTCCTTGTTGGTGTTAAGGTTGTAGAGGCTAGCTGCACTGTGAAATTGTGCAGGGCAGTAGGGTGACCAGGAAAGACAAGAAGTTCAGTCTTGGCTAGGTTGAGGTGTAGGTGGTGTTTTGTCATCCAAACCAAGATGTCTTCCAGACAGGCCGATATGCATGCCTGTTACTGTGTGATCATCAGGGTGGAAGGAGAAAAAGATCTGGGTGTCATCAGCATAGCAGTGATATGCGAAGGCGTGTGATTGTATTATAGGACCTAATTGGTTTTCTTGTTGACTTGTGGTCCAGCTGCCAAAACCAATATATACGCAAATATACAAGGAAAAAAATCACACATATATTTATTCATACATATAGGCATACAGTAACCATGGAGACCACTGAGCAATGCTGAAAGTTGGGTTAGGATTTGATATAGTTTGAAATAATTTTTATTCTACATTTACACAGCAGCAGAATATGGTCCTGTGTTTTAGTCCTTAATATAGGGGATTAGGTCTAGACTTCGCCACTGGACTCACAATTGCATTTTTATGGCGTCTACTTCGTGCCTAAACCAAGCGTCCGATCGATCGACAGTCTGACCTAACATCCTGAGCTTTTAGTGTATAACAGTGCACGTGACACGATGCAGCCTAATGTGACATCAACATCTTAAAATGTAAGTTTTTTTAACAAGGTGAAGAGCAATTCAACTGGTAAAGACAGTTTAAGTATAAACAGACTTTACAGGCACTACATGTGAAATGTTATACCTGTTCCCTAATGTACTTTAAATATGGCTGTATTCTACTGAGACCTAGACATTATCAGAGGTCTGCAGAGTAGGCATGCAAAGTAAACATGATATATGTGTGATATAAATGTTAAGCACATTTCATGGAAAGATATTAACACTATTGAGAACTAATTCTATTTCGGACTTCATTTCCCACAAGCCCTCATACCTAGGACTGATGAACTTCCTGTTTGGTGCTCCTGAACCTCATTAACCGGTCTATTTAAACTCACCTCTTGTTTTTCAAGTCTTGTTTTGCCACGGCAACATTACTAAGCGGTTTTCATTGTATTTATTATTCTGTGTATGACCCCTGGATTGTTTCTTCTTGTTGTTGATTGTTTGCCGCCTGTCTTGATTACTGTTTTTGGATATCAATACTGATTGTTTGCTGCCAGCCCTGATCTTTGCCTGTTCAACGTTTTTGCCCAGTTTAATCCCTATTGCTCTGTTTGCCGGTGTTTTGACCTTTGCGTGTTTTTGACCATGATTCAATGATACTGCATATGGATCCGCAAGCCTCAGCCTCTTCGTTACACCAATGGTGTATTATGTAACGTTCACAGCATATTTGATTTGTATATTGAAAAGTAAGCAGAGCTGATACTGGTTGCAGATTTCGCTGCAATGTATGGTAAAGCCTATTTGAAATATGAAGTATGAAATATGAAGTATTCCAAAATTAGATTAGACAGAAAAATTATCTCATGCTTTTTTTGCTAAATAGTAGGGCTGTAACAATACATCAATATTGATCAATATATCGATCAAATGTCTATCGATACAATGCATTACGATGCCACACATAAAATATCAATACAATTGGATGCAAATCATGGGTATAGAAATATTTTATATTTGGGAAAATAGATACGGATAATAGATAGGCAGACAAAAAAAACCCAAGTTATTTGTAAACGTTGCCAGTGCCAGGTAAAATACTTGGGGAAATACGACAAACTTGTCAGTGCATTTAAAAAATAAAACATGGAATTAAAGAAAACACTTTGGCTAACGAAATACAGTCAGTGTCACTTCAAATCATGTGCCCATTATTTAATTGTATTTTTTTTTTAATATAAATTGATGTGTTTTTGTTGTTGTAAATGTCTCAATTGGGATACTGGATGTGCAATTTTCTAAGAGTTTAATTAAACATTTATATTATGTATTTTTGTTGCATTTGTGAGTTTTGTTAGCATAAAATAAAAAAAATGGCTGTTTAAACCAAGCACATAATATTTACATATCGAAAAACTGATCAGTATACCCCCGAATGAATCAAATCATAATCCTATCACTAAATTTTTTGGAGGTTTCAGCAAATCGTATTGCTGCATGAGATAATCAATATCATATCATATCGTGAGAAAATGTCTAATTTAAACCCCTTCTAAATAGCCATCAAAGTATGCTGGGTTTGTCCCCCCCTGCTTGCTGCTTTTTAATAATAATTTGCACATAACTTTTTAAATCAGCCATTGCAATAATCAGCCGTGGGCTAGTTGGAGGATGTAGTTGAAGCATACAAAGTTAAATGAAGGTATGAAAAACTCAAACACGTTATATAATTTAGATTTAAATAATTTAGTTTTGGCTCATTGTTTGTATGTGTCTAACATAAAAATTAACAAATTTTAATGAACATTTAGCCTGTATGTGCACACACACACACAATCAGCAGATTCAGCTGATTATAAACCTAAATGTAAAACCAGAACACAAATGTCTGTTTTATAATAAACCTTATTATTTTTTTAATTTATGATAAATTATGTAATTTAGTAATTGTATTAAGAGTCATTGAGTTCTTGATATAAAATATTTTTAATTTGTTTTGTGTGATTATGTAGGCTACTTATGTTGTCCTATAATAGTAAAAGTGTAGTAACCATGATTGTTGGTGGATTGATTACCATCAGGCACGTGCACAGGTAGGCCTCAACCTGTGCAGAGCACATGCCCTTTTTGTAATTACACTCGGAAGTGCCCTTTTTTGGGGGGAGTTTTTTTTTAAATAAATCAATGCTGTTGGTAACCCTTTACGTTTGTTTGTCTTTTTAACAAATATTTAACCAATTAAAGGCATTAAAAAGCACATCTCTTAGAACCGCTCAAACTGTCAGTCAAACTTTACAACTCCGCCCCCTGAGCGCCGCGAACTTACGTTTCAGCACATCAGTCAGTCATAGAGCAGAAGCAGATGAACGTCTTCGTCTTGTAACGGTAAAATATCTTGTTGTTTAAATAAGTGCAACGTTGTCTTTATGAAATAAACACTAGTATGTCTATAAAGGTTCATAAAATGCATCACCACACCGGTGTGATGTTGACGTAATGTGATGTCGTCGTTTTAATGATGGACAAATTGCACACATTCGCTGGTCAAAAACCCGCGGTGTAACTGCATTTGAGTTTGACACAAAGCAACCGAGTGATCCTCATATGTCATTATAATGGTGTATAACATGTAGACCTATAGTTCAATCAATTAAGAACCAACTCCGAAGTCTCTGCTCAGAGGAGAGACTCTCCGACCTTCTCCTTATAGCCATTGAGAGGGACATCCCAGTGGATCACAGTGAGGTCATAAACATCTTCAAACACATGGCTCACAGAAGAGTGTTGTTGTAATTAGTTTTAAAGGTACCCTCTATATGTATATATTATCTGTATAAAAGTTATTAATACTAATTCAATATAATATAAGAATATTATTGTGTGTTATTTTTTTGGTGGTGGAGGGGTTGGGGGGGTGCCCTTTTTTCAGTTTCAGCACATGCCCCTCAAATGATCTGTGCACGGCCCTGATGTTCATTTAAGAACATGCTGCTTTCCAAAATGCCCTTGAGTCATGTTTTCTCTACATTCTTATTTTGAATCTGAATGCTTTTTAAGCGGTACATTTGTCAGTGGTTCTGTGTTTCATGAGTATCTTTTGTCTCAACAGTCAGAATTCAGGATAAGTCCTCCAGGACATCAGGTTTTAACCCTTGCGGGTGGTTGTGTGAAAGCAGTGCGCCCTCTAGTGGACACTGGAGCTATGGCGTTTGTGGTTTTCGTTACACTGGGAATTAACCGCACTTGGCACTCAGACAACCATGTTATTGGAGATCTGGTGAGACAGATTAAATTAAACTGTGCAGAAATACCTGTAACAAATATGAGAGACACTACAGCTGTAAGTGTGATTTTTAAAATGGGTAATACTTAAGGCTAACATAGAAACCAACTACCCATTTAAATAGTATGCAAGATAAGGATTAGGTGATTCCAAAATCACCTTGAAAAATAGTATGCCAAAGATTCTGGAATAAAATACTGTAGGCCACCTTTCTTGGTGGATTTGTAAAGTTGTTTTTTCATTTTTAGTGTTAATATAACCCACAATCCCTTGCTTTAAAAGGAAAATGAGTTTGTGGCAGTTCTCCTACAGTTTTATTGTATTTCCTTATATTTATATATAGATTTTTTATTTTACATTTTTTCTAAATGAATATAATTTTTTCTATTTATGTCCAGAAAAATCCATCAATGGCAATGTGATCTATGATCCAGACTTTGATGTCTTTAGAGAGATTGGACTAAAGATTGGGCACTGAGATTGGGCACTTGTGCAAGCTGTGCAAATCCATCAGTGCCAATACCAAGCTGGTGAAACCAGGTGGAGCCCAATGTTTACCATCAGGTGAGAGAGAATCATCTACCAGATCTTCAGGAATGCATGTTCATCCAATTCTGGTGGCTATGAGTGCACTGGATATCAATGGCTTTTGAATCAGTGAGTCAACTACCTCATGTCATGAGTAGTTCAATCAAAAATGGAAATTTTGTCATCATTTACTTACCGCATGTTATTCCAAACCTCTGTCACTTTCTTTCCTCTATAAAACTCAAAATTAAATATTTAATAATATTCAGGCATCTTTCCTTTAATAAGAGTGGATAGTGAGTCACATGATCAAGTACCATAAAAACAGCCAATATGACTTGTGTGCAATAATCCATACATTCTTAAAATAAAATAGTGATTTGTAATGCTTATCAATTCTATTTGGAGACCGTACCATTTATCAAAAAATAAATTTTGGTTACTTCAGATATAGATAATTATTGGCTTGAGAAAGCAATCATGTTGTTTGATTTAAACTTATTATTATGACAGCACTATTACTCTCTTGAATACTTCTTTTTCTAAACAAAACTTTGGTATGTAACTCGTCCCGCACCATTTGTCATAGACCAATGAATAAGGGGTCAAATTGACTGGCTTATAGAGCAGAGGTATGCTATGACTTTGATCTGGTGCACAATGTTTTTAGGCATACAACAATAAGGGTGCAAAGAATTCCATAGACTTAGCATTGGTTTGAATTTTTTGATGAAGAATGTCATAGAGACTTGTGGGTGGGCTCATATCACTCGACTTAGCAAGCAGCAACAAATGGTGACATTTTAACTTCATAGCCACACCCTAAAAACCAGTTACAGTACCCTAGCAACCACACCATTGAATTCCAATAAAAAAAGTGAGAGTCATCAGGACATTGCAAAGACGAGTGGGTCTCTTTTGATTTAGACTGGCAAGTAGTCTTTAATTATTGCTATGTAAACTGCCCAGCCCTTTCTTAGCAACCATTTAGACCAACCAACACTAATTAGCTATATCACAGCACCAGAACATCATAAAGACATGGGAGTTGACTCTTTATGATTGATTGTTTTACCTTATTAAATGTGTAGCTACACCCTAGCAACCATTTACAGTACTCTAGCAACCATGTAATGAAATGAGTAAGCCTTGTCTCAGTATCTGAATATTGCAGAGACATGTGGATGGGCTTACTTGACTTTGGCTGTCATTTGGCTTTAGGTATTCTCCTGGCAACTTCCTAGCCCTAGAAGCCATTTATAGCACCCTAGCAACGGCATAACATTTTGTATCATGTTAGCATAATGCCAAAATATGCTGAATCATGTTAGCATTATCCTAAAAATTGCTAACATTATGCTAAAACATGCTAGTCTGCGTAAACACTGAAAAATGCCTTATGACCAGTACAGTGTCATTTAAAACACTGTTTTCATTTAAAAAGTGCTTGACTTCACACTTTTTTCTACTTTACCTTGGGTAAAAACTAGAAGCTTTCCTGTAGCTCAGTGGTTAGAGCATGGCGTTAACAACGCCAAGGTCATGGGTTCGATCCCAGGGATTACACATACTCTGAAACAATGTATAGTATAATGCAATGTCAGTCGCTTTGGATAAAAGCATCTGCCAAATGCGTAAATGTAAAAGTGTTTGCCAAATGCTTAAACGTAAATGTAAAAACATTTCAATTGTATGGTAAAGTGTGTGCCTAATAAAAACAATATAAAAAAGGAAAAAAATAACATAGTTGAGGAAATTATGACGTAGGTTGAAACCCACTCATGAACTGAAACAGAAACAGCTGTGTAGGAGGCTTAAAACTGGGTGAGGAACAGCCAAACTCTGCTACCAAGGTGAGGTTGTGAAAGACAGTTTCATGACAACTTGCTTTGTTGATGCAATACTGCATCAACAAGGTCTCTCCCAGACAAGGATTTCAAAGCAGACTGGGGTTTCAAAATGTGCTGTATAAGCTCTTTTGAAGAAGCACAAAGAAACGGGCAACGTTGAGGATCGTAGACGCAGTGGTCGGCCAAGGAAACTATTCCTAGTTTAGTAGTGCAGCAGATGAAAGACACATCAAGCTTATTACCCTTCGAAATTGGAAGATGTCCAGTAGGGCCATCAGCTTAGAACTGGCAGAAACCAGTGGGACCCAGGTACACCCATCTACTGTCCGGAGAAGTCTGGCCAGAAGTGGTCTTTATGGAAGAGTTGCAGCCAAAA